>JAQGAJ010000953.1:0-11770 GCA_034689365.1 Liebstadia similis
TGATATAGATCTAATCAGAATGGGTAAGTATTGCTAATCTAATCAATCAATCAATATCCCGGTGATCTAATCTAGTCCATATATGCAAATCAACTGTATCCTGGTGAATGAGGCCTAGCCTCATAAGAATATCACGATTTATCATTTGGATCAAGCATTTTGTGAGCCTTGATTGTTTCACCAAAAGGCCAGATTTGATAAATTTGTCCTCATGGAATTTATGAAGCGTGTCTACAAGTCCCTAATTGGGTCCTAAAGTTTGCAAGGTTACACTTATCTATTTCAGAAATTTATAAAATGTTAAATAATCAAAATTATCAAGAAATCATTATTTGGGTCCTAAATCAACATTGGAAAACTAAATCGAATAAATGTGCATGCCACTTGAAACACATTAAAATAGTTTATCTAGTTTATTTAACGAGCGTATTCAGACAGAGTGCAAATCAAATGGTTATTATAATTAACTAAAACAAAGGCACTTATTATTAATAAAAACATTTTCGTCAATAAATTATAATAATTTTATGCCTTTATTTCTAAATTTACAAAATTAGTGACAGAATATTCTTTTGAGACAAATGTGAGCAACAATTTTGATAATTAATTAATTAATAATTATTTAACGCTTTGCTTATAATCTATTAAGACTTAGATCTCAAGTTAAATATATTTAATTAAAAACTTTTAATTACAATTTAATCGATGGATGATATCAAAGGATAAGAATAATTGAGAGATAATCACAAATCCGTTGATTCCGTTCATTAGAGGAACCGAATCAACGAAATCATATATAAAAAGGTGAGAATCGGTTGACTTTTGGTCACAACAACTAAATTGATTACATTTTGGTCACAAAATGCTTGTCTGACCGCTGGTCTGATCCCATCCCCGAACAAGGGATTGACTTTTAAACCGATTCCTAATATCAATAAATTATTTATCAATTATATTAAAAATTATTGGAAAAACACTTAAAAACTAAAACAAAGTAAAAACTCGAATGAAATACGGAATAATAGGACTGAAACCAGACTTTTAACTAATTATTTAAATCTGAAATTAAAATTAAAACAGTTTTAGTGATTCAGTAATTCCTCGAGGGTTTTGTACCTATTATGACATCGCTTGGAATAAAAGCTTTGATTGGCCTAAAGAAGGGGTCGGATCGCTATCATTCTCATTGTTGTCGATGAGATTATTGTTGTGATTCTGGTTATGATAATTGCCGTTACTTTGGTCAGCCTTTCGGTTGAGAAGGACAGCTCTGTCCACGTCTTCGACCAAATCTGGTTTCGATTGATTACTACTGCCATTGGTCTCAATGATAACCAGAGACTCGTTCTTAAGTAAGTTTTGTTCGTTTTTCTCCACTTCTCTACTCCTTTCAGAAGTATTGCCATTCGAGTGGTTGTCCAACTGTTTCGGAGGTTCAGGCGTTTCGTTGGGTGAAGTCGTTGGCGACTGTCCTCTCACTGTCGGTGTCTTTCGGGTTCGGCTCATAATTGCCTCCAATTTCTATTTATGAAAATCGTAAGACATTTCAAACTAACAATCAGTGATCAAACCTTTTTCCTCTGAAGGCGTTCCTCTTCATCGCGTTTAAGCCTTTCCTCTAACTCCAGGCGCTGTCGTTCGGCCTCTTCTTTAGCTCTCTTTTCCTTCTCTTCCTTTTCCAATCTCTGTCTCTCTTCTTCGGCTTTACGTCTGTTTTCCTCTTCATCTCTGAGTCTTTTCTCTTCCATAGCTTTCATCAGTCTTTCCTCTTCTGCCTTCTTCTGGATCTCAATGAGTCTCATGTGTTCCTCTTCAAGTCTTCTCTGTTCCTCTTCCTCTCGTCTGATCCGATCCTCTTCGTCGAGCTTCTCCTTCTCGAGTCTCAATCTCTCGGCCTCTGCTTCCCGTTCTGCCTGTTCTCTGGCCAGACGTCTCTTCTCTGCCATCATTTTCTTATAGTCTTCAAGTTTCTCTTCGGACATCTCTTTCTTAGTATTACCGTTGGAAGTCATTGAAGTGCTATCAATGGACACATTGGGAGACGTTTCGTTTGACTTTGGCTCAATTGATGGCAACGGCGATGAAGTCTCTTCTCTTTGGTCGTTCTCTACTTCTTTCTTGGGTACGACTACTTCTACTGGTTTTGCATTGGGTTTAGTGTTCTTCACATCTGAAGAACTGATTGGTCTTTCAGATGATGGTGACGGCAATGTTAGAGTCGGTTCCGACTGTTTACTGCCTTTCCTGGCCATAGCTGCCGCTTTAACGTGAGCAGGTTTGCGAGGAGGGGTGGGCTTCGGTGACGGCGAATAGCTGTCAAAATCGGGAGACATCAGTGATACTGGTCTGGGCTTAGAATGTCCGCCGGCACTGATCGCTCTATTCTGTCTCATTGGCACAAATGGTTGATACGATTGCTTATCGTGTCTTCGGCTCTCCCGCGGCTCGACTTTGTCTTCGACCTTATTCTTCACGCCATAAGGACTACCAATACTGAGAGGACGAGGCTTTCGCGGAACTGTCGGTTTGACTCTTCGCTTAACTTCTGTACTATCCATAGATGTAGACATCGAAGATATGGGTCTCGTCGGTGATAGGGCTGAACAATGTTAGGACAGGTGTTAGAACTCATCCATAAACTAAAATATCTTTAAATAGTTCTTCAGTTAAGGAAATTGATTGCAATCTCTTTGAGGGAAAACGAGTGCCAGGAATAAGAAAAATGTTTTCACACGAGTATAGGAAAGGTTAAGCCATAGCTTTCCACCACCGCTATAGTTGTCAGAGCGACAGACATAGAGTACCCGATATCTGGTAAGTGCTAAGACACCGGTCGATAGGTCAGTGACCGGAGAGTTGAACAGCTCTTTGATGACAATACTCACTCTCATTATTGATACTCAATGAAGACCTGGCTCTTTGCAAACCCTGTGTCTGAGACCGGAGTTTGGATGCTCTGGTCTGTCGCGGCACTGGTGGTGGATGTCTGGCCGAGAGGTGAACCATACTTCTGGACAGCTCTTTGTTTTGTACGCATAAATAGGAATCATTTTTTGCCGAATTAGCGATTGGGTTAACACAAGACTTATTGGGATAGGTTTTGTTGGACAGAAGATTCATGCTCTTAAACCGTCGGCCCCTCTCAAGGGTCAGCACATGGGGTTCGGGCACCGACTTATCATTTGTACTGATGTTATACATGCTTTTGGTTAAGTTAGGGATAGACTTATTACCAGAGTTTAAACTATTATTCGACTTTTGATTCTCCTCGAGGTGTCTCCTCCTGGGCTGAGCCAACTGATCCAGTCTTGTCATACTGACCGCCCTCTTCGGTGTACTTTTTATCGTATCAGTTGTCTGTCGGTTCTGGTCTCGAGTGCTTCGGCTCAGACTCCAGTCATAGAACCTCTCCCTCGGCATCGCTGGCGTCAACTCCTGGTGTCGTCTTCTGCCTCGAGATATGCCGTGCATTGAGACTAATGATTGAGACATCAGTGGTTCGTCTTTGGAGGGAAGGGTAGAGAAGATTATGTAATTAGCATTCAATCAATCAATCATTAAGTGTTATAATTAGCCAAAGCTTTAGATTAAGACTGAGTGGCAACACATCAGATGTTATTAATAGCAATCCATTGTTAATAAAGCCATTAATTACTGATCCACTGATCACATGATCGGAGTCGCGATCGCATCGATAGCTGATATCATAGATAAGGATCGGTCGAAGAGAACCGGTATTTGGACTGAAGGAGAGCTCCATATATACAATCAAAGCCAAAACACAATCAATGTATGTCCTGATTGTTAGTCTAGTCCTGACCTACATATCCGATGCCAGAGTGGCCAACAAAACACGTGCACACAAAGGGGTAGACATAGAGAGGTAAAGCTTTGGCGCGGGAGCGGACAGGTATGACACGGGCAGTATGGCTATGGGAACGGGAGCGGACTCACCGGCTGCCGGACTCTGACCAGTGACTGGGCTCAAGTCACCGGTCGGCTCGTTCATTGTGAGACAGGCCCTGACCTGTGCTGAGTACAGGGCTGTGCGGTAAGTGTATGGACAGGTAGTCTCAGTCGCGTAATCGGGTATTGAAACTACTTTTTGTTTGTATACAAAAGAGAGATAATTATGTCATTATTTTCAATGTCATTAATAATAAGAGTAAATGGTATGTAATGGCAGTGCGGGTGGGGTCGGGTCTGTGCGGACTTACGGTCTGTAGTGTCACCCGATTCGTAGCCTAACGCTTGTTTCCGACGGACATTGTCCTCGACCTGATTCAGTCGATGATTGTTAGGTGTGGTCCAGAGCTGGCCGAAGGTCGGGTGAGCGGAGGGCGACGGCAGGTCTTTGTCGGGACTGAAGAGCCCATTGGAGGCGTTTCTGTAGGCCAGCCGTCGTACCTCTGGTCGGGTATCCATTTGTTGTGCACTTCGTCTCAGCAATGGTTTTGTATGCCTTTCCTTATACTCCTTATACGATACGATTGAACACTCGCTCAGCACTAGTGCTCACCACTACTGGGCATGACTTCACTCGCAGAGCACCTGACAGTCACTGCACTGTATCTGCACTGCCGTCCAAAACAACAACAACACAACACCCCAGACGTCATTCATGTTAATCCCATTCCTCTCCACCGAAGACTCACTCAGTGATCATCATTTGGACATCAATTACGTCCGACTTTAAAGATTACCAAAAACTTTGGACTTTTATTCAAATCTTAATTTAAAATAAATTTAAACAAAAATAAATATAAATATATTTATAGCGAAACCGACACCTCATTCAGTATTTCAGTGAGTCGTTTGAGAGCCGACTCCAAGGGCTGGTCAGTGCGAGCGCCGGCGCCTGTGCTTCGGTAGAGTAGAGTTATAGCGGTTATGTATTCGTTGAGTTGAAACTGTGAGCCCTTCTCAACGATTGCGGTCAGTATCTCATCGATCGAGTGGTAGAAGAGCTCGAAGTACTGACGGGCGTAGTCGAGGGCCACCTCACGACTCATGGTTATAGTGGTCAGAGCCTGTTGTATGGCAAAGATGTTGCGACACATCTTCTTCACACCATTGCTGTTGATCCGCTTGATCTGATTGCAGCTGTTGATGAGGATAGTGGCCACGAGGTGTCCCACACCCTCGAAGATGTAGCGTAGTTTCCAGGGCTCCAACACCTGTCCCAGAGCTTCGTCGATCGCCGACAGGTCTTTGTTCAAACGAATCACCTCCGGATCCGGTTCTTGACTGTCGACTCCCATCGCGAACGAGCTCTGAGCCACTGGTAGTAAGTGATAGAAGCAGTGGACCCGAACCTCGAGGTGAAGCACCAAAAGGCACGTCTCTGCCAACTCCTCGAAGTCACGGGACAGTTGGTTGAGTATGGCTATGGACACGTCCGATAGAGGCATCACCTCGTAGTTAGACTTGGGTTCGGTGACCGACGGCGCGAGGAAACCGCCGTCCGATGACTGCGGCAATGAGTTGACTAATTGGTCGCACCGTTTTCCCAACCATTCCATCGACTCTTGCAGTTGGCCAAGGATTTTAAGCTGTGCCACATCGGACAAGATCTCGTGGGCCGGTATCAGTGTCTCCTGAGCCAAATTGCTGGTCAGGATCTCCGATTCACGCATATTCCTGAGTCGGACCTCTTCGGGCGACTCGTCGAAAGTCATTCTCGTCTCCTGTGATATGAGTCGGACGTGAGGTTTGCGCTGTTTATCGCTTTGAGCGCTCAGAAGTGTCGCCCAATTGGGTAATGATTTGAGGAATCGGTTGATGTCTTCGTCTTTAGCCCAAGTGGCAGATATGATACGTTTGTCTTCCGGCTCGGGCTGTACTATAGCTCGGTATGCGGACAAACACATGTCCTTATAGTTGGAGAATAGGTTACAGATCAGAGATAGGAAGTCGTCGGCAAACAATGGTAGCGCAAACATCAGGTTCTTGAGGTCGAAGACGGCCCTATCGATCAGTGCTGTGCTCTGCAGTACTGGACGGGACAGACCGGCCTGATTAAGGAACTCGGGATCGGTCTGCAGTTTCCATGTGTAAAGACTCTTATTCGCCAAATCCATAGTCCTCTCCAATTCTGTGTTCACTTGATTGCAAAATGTCTTCGCACAGGATATCAAATAGAGATAGAGTGGGCAATGGTTTCCTTCTTCGAGTTCGAGTTCATCTTCGATCTCACGAATGAATTTCATCAATGGGTTAAACATAATGACGAGATTTTCCGGTTGAGGACCGCAAACGACATACTGTTCCGAGTCGTTGATCGAAAGCTCTAAAGAGTCGATAGTCGTCTCCCCGTTCTCAGCCTTCTCTTTGAGCGCTTCCTTTTGTTCGGCTAAGAAGGCATTGAAGGACATGGCGTGCGATGAGTACTCGAACCGGAAGAGCGGCGCTCTTTTCACTTTCAATGTGGTCACCGCTGCTGTTATTCCTCTCTTTTTGGTGTAATAGGCGGATAGGTCTGCGGCCGTCGGGTGGGATGAGACCACCGATGAGCTGATCGCGTGACTTGCTTTGGCTCCAGCGTGAGAACCACCGATGTCTAGGTATAAATCTATAACGAACTGAAGTATTGTCTGCACTTTGCACCAAATGTCTGCAATGGTATAGAGATATATGTTCTGGATATTGAAGTTTAGGTCAGATTCGAGTCGCTGGAGGTTCGAGAGGACCACTGAGTCGTGAAGATGGACAACAGTCCGGTACTGTTGGAACAGTAGGTCTAAGAAGTTGTGCAAAATGTGTTGTGACTTCTGTTTGCTTTCAAAGTTGACTAAAAGTGAAGTCGAATTCAAAACAAAGGGAAGTGTTTTGTGATCACCGGTTGTCCAGTCGTTAGACGGTTCAGGCGCTTCGGCTCTCACTTCACGGCCTGTTCTCTTCACCATATTTGTCAGTTCTTTATCACATCGTTCTTTGATAGTCTACTCAAGAGATCAGATCTTTGTATTAATTGAGATAACTAAAGACATACCTCAACAGCTTCGGGCACTTTGTTGAGTAGAGCCAAACATTTGATGAGAATGGCTATGAACTGTTTACTGTCCTCTTCGGGATCAGAAACATTGGTGTCTTCTTCGATGGTATCGTCAGTTAAAGCGATCGCTGGCATAGATGTCATCCTTTGTTCTGAATCAAAGATCACTTCCGTTAGTTTAGTTTAGACTCGACTTCACTCTACTTTTGTTTTGTCCCAATTGAAGGGCCGGTGAGAGTATGTCCGCGACGGACATCTTTCGGGCCGGAGTGTTGTCTGACGTGTGGCGGACAGAGCCGTGACGTTTGAATCTCTTGATGAGGTCAGCCGTGGATCTAATGTATAGATGTTTGTGAAGATCGTCAACAATTGTCTCATAGAGTGACTCCTTTTTGTCGACCAGTTCTGACTTTACTTCTTTGAGTGCGTCCACATTAATCAGATCGGAGTCCAACTGAGCCAATGAGTTGACCAGAAGTCCGGTGCCGTGAAGATAGTGTTTGCGTTGTATGTGTTGGTCCACAGTCTGAGGCACTGTTATCATTGTCTCCACTCTGTCCAGCAGTTCCAACACTACCTTATTCTCTACTGACTCGAGCCATAACTTCTTCAGCTCATCCCTCTTGCAATGAAGCAATTTTTGACAGGTCTGCAACTTATCTCTAGTGATGACCACCCGTTCCCGCGATTGCTTTAAACGTTGCGATATCTTAGAGAAGGCGGACATCACCTGAAAGAGGATTTGTTAGGAAGAGGTGGCGATCAAAGGACTCATACCTGAGACAAGTCGTGGTGATGTCCGACCACCAGTTGAGACAGTTTTGCATCGCATTCCTTGAACTCTCGCTCTAAGTTAGCCTTCTCTCTGTCCCTATCGGTTGAGTCCCGCGAAGAGGTCAGAGACCGGATCACAGACATGAGAAGACCGCCCTTTAGGACAGACTTAAGAGAGTGTCAGACATTGTGTCAAAAATCGGTCGATCGCTACTTACGGACGAGTCCTTACTGGAGCTGCGGGTCAGTCGGGGCGGACGTGTTGGCTGTGACTCGGACTGCATTGCCGTAGGTGTGGTCACGACTCGGGACGGCCGTCGAGTCTTAGTCTATCGGTTTGTTTATTCGGGTGAAGACAACATTGATTATAAGTTGAGGATTGTTTACATCGGTTCTTACCTATAGGTGAAGGTTGTGGTGGTCTTCAGGCACTTGTTCTCAATGGTCAGATCAGATGAACATCTCGAAGAAGTTGAGTCGTTGGGAGTATTTGTTGTACTGTTTCTCACTGTTTGGGCTTTAAATACCAATTCAGCCAATGGTGTGATCGGCGCTCACTTTGAATCTGACATTAGGATGAAGATCACCACAACTGATCCGATCGGCTCTTCGGCTCATTGTTGGCCGTAATTGGAGACTAATCAAAGCAATGGGTTTATAATCAATGCCATTTTGGATCTTTGCTAACCATAATCACTCAGATACTTTAAAAACTAAAGAGGTAATGACCATGATGACCAATTATCTTCTTAAGGCAATCGATTATAAAGACTTAATTACAAAATATGTTTTATTAAATACAAGTAATTATCAGAGAATTTAATAATAGTTGCAACAAATGGTAAGAAATAAGAAGCTATTCATCAAAAGAGGGACGAATTGTTTTCGACCATTCCTTCAGTTGTATTGTCTCTGAGAGAAGTAGAGTTGAGTCCATCGGTGACATTGAGTCCATTGGTCTGATTGACGGAACTGTCAGTCGCGGTTAGTTCGGACAGCTTTCCGAACAATTGAGCGATTGAGTGGACTTCGTATTGATTGGAGATATAGATACCGACGGCCACTCCGACGGCAACTGCCATACCGACCACAAACGTTGTTGTTAAGCATCCCATCTTCGGGTCGGAGGTCACAGACTATAGGAGATCAGTTGTCAAGACTTTGTTCAAGAGTTCGGGATAACAATCGATACCGAGTTCGAAACTAGTTTTGCACGTGATCTACCTTATTGTTACCAAGACGTTTGTCTCGTTCAGCTTATCGACCGATATCTTGAACAAAGCTTTCACCACTCATTGTCTACAGTCTGTAAATTCTGATCCGAAGATCTTAGAGTGATATCCATTTAATGCTAATTATGAAATATAATTTTATCAAGTTAATTTTAGAATCCACTTGAAAGTGTAATTTATTCGGAAGTAACACAAAAAAAAACTTTTATTTTTACATTTAGAACAAATTCCTGAGATTACATAAACTTGTGGTTATACAGAAAATATCTCGCTTAATCTTTTAAATTTTAGACAGAGTAATCAAATTTGAAAACTAGGGTAATATAGCACACAAATGAGTAGAAATCACAATTATAATCATGGTTAAAGTGCACCTCAATCTAAATTATGAATACATATTGAAAATAATGTTAAATCAAAACATAATATGATTTCTATCACAATATTCCTTATTATTAGTGATTATGAATTCAAAGAATACAAGAATTGAATCACGAATTGAGCGATACTTTGATCCAAATGTGAATTCAATTCTGTAAATGAGTATTATTTTCAAGTCTTCAGTAGAGGACCCGGCGGTCATCGCGCGGACGGTTCTCTGCCTACTTTTTTGGTCCGGTGCTGATCACACAAACAAACTATGTGCTAATTCAACTAGGTACTAACACGATGACACCTTTGAACAAGATATAAAAATACTTTCGAAGCCAGTAGCATGATGATTTGGGAAGGCAAAGTATGTTGGTTCATGACAAGCAAAGCGTGTTAAGGATTCCTCGCCCCATAGTGGACATTCCATGGTATTGGACATCCCTGACGGTTAGTACTTGCGGTCATTGTTCTGGACGTCAGGCACCGCTTCGGGAGGGACACCGTTCGGGTTAGAGGGATCGGCATTGAAGAGGTTCAGGTCCTGATAGTTGGACTCATTGCTATAGTGAGGCATTGCCTTCTCCTGATCGTAATAAGACCTTTCTCTCATTTGTTTCGAAATCTTCTTCGCAAGTCTTCTCATCTGAAACAGTATTAAGAATGAGCCGACGAAGAGTAGGCACAGACCGGCCCCTCCAAAGTAAATCAGGTGCTTATCGTTGAGGAAGTGGTGGCCAAACATGTGTTTAGGTCTGGGATGACATTCAGGTTCGTACTCGAGTTCAGTCCAATTGCCGTCCGATAGACAGTAGACCTCAGTTCGAGGAGATATCAGTGACGCCCGATTTGAACAATGGTAACCGATGACCGATACGTCCGGAATGGCGTTACCGAACAGATCGAAATCCCGATATTCCAGACTGTAGTTAGAGTTGGGCTCCAGATATCGGCCGCATTTGATTTCAGCCACACAGACGGGTGGATTGGACGGTACCCACAAGCCATGTGAAGTGCAGGTTCGGGTGGGCTGTCCTATCATTCGGTAACCCTTAGCGCACATATATTCTGCAATTTTGGTTCCGTTTTGTATTCGCATTTGATTGGCGTAAGAATACAGAGGTATCTCAGGTTTGCCGCAGTCGTCGGTAATGAGGGTAAAGGTCTCGAGACCGCAGACATTAATACTCTGTTGCTTTGTATTTAGGTCTATGGTCAGACTCTCCGACGGCTCGCTCTCAGGACACTTATAGATTAGGAAAGTTAGCACAGAGTTCGACAGTTGGCGCATCTCTTCCAGAGGACAGGTCTGACCATTCGGTAGACTTACTGTTATCTCGAGCTTAGTGTTAGTGCTTTCGGGACCCGAATTGACAAAAGTGGCGATCAGTGCCAGATGTGAGACAAACCTACGTTCAGACAAATGCAAAACCCATTTCTCTTCGTCTTTGAGGAGAACACAAGTCGATGGATCGCTGTCTGACAGGTATAGGAACTCCCGGTCCTTGAGGTTAGAGTCGGCGGTATTGGCCTCAGGATTGGACTCAGAGATGATGTCGATTGAGGTTATGTTCTGGATTTGTGAACATCTGAGTGAAGTCGTGTTCCAGGTATTGTTCCGACACTCGATCACGTGGTCTCTCATGGTTTGACCGACGGCTACACTCCCGACGCAACTGATCGAAAGTTTTTCGCCCTTTAATTAAGACAAACATTAGAATTGAATTAATTCTTAAGTTTAATACTTCTTCAAAGAAGTCTTTGCTTTGGATACTGTTCGCCATATGAGGTATCTCTGGATAACCGCACCGACAGTCCATTCCTGACATCCAATTGATTATAATTAAAGCCAAAGACAAGAATTTGAGGTAAGTTTTGAGCATTTTCTCTGAAAATCCAGATATTCTTCTTAAGATAAATATTCGACAAATCGTTGTTTGTATTAAATCTAAATCGGAATCAGTTTTAATCCATTAAACTCGAGAATTTAATTCTTGCGTCGAATTCTTGGAAATTCTTAATTCCCTTGTAATTCAAGTCTTATGAGTGCGTAGAATATGAGACAATTGATCGCAAGAATCGATAATTTTCGTCACATTTTACGGCTATCTATATCTCTAATGACTATTTTGCGTTTCAATGAGAAGTAAATGTTCACTGAATTTGCATTCAGACTACCTGTGCTCTAATGGGACCACCATTTCCTCTGAACAAGTCAATAAAGTAGATTCTATTAGCTGGATAATCGATTTGATAAAGTTTAAACTAGATTATTATGAGTTGCATAATATTTTCAATCAAAAATGAGCTGAATTTTAATTCTTAACTATCAAATTTATCATCAATTTCTATATATACCCTGGATATTCTTGATATTTGAAATGAATTAAGTTATGATGAT
>JAQGAJ010000954.1:0-11769 GCA_034689365.1 Liebstadia similis
TTATATTTAAATATAAAACTAATTAAAATACAAATCTATAGTTAGAGAGGTTTTAACTTTGCTCTACCGAACACGAACTCTAAAATCCTGTCCACTGCCAGCGCTAGAATCAAATCCACCGCAAGAACCGAAAGAATGACTTTTTGGAACTGAAACACAAGTTTTGGTTAAAGTTTATGAGAAAAAAGTATTCAAAGAGTACTGACTTCAAGAGGAAACTCAACGATTGCGAACTGATTGGACAGATCAGGCACAAGATTAGTGACCAGAGCCGCCACCGCCAAGAATGAGCCAAATATACTCCACAATAAAGGCTTGTTTTCGGTGAGACTCGCCATAAATGGATGGCCCTTAAGGTGAAAATATCGCGATAAAAGATATCCGAATCAGTGATGACTTACCTTATAATTAACGGCAAAAGTGGAGATTTGAAGTGATATAGAGATTATATAAACGGTTGAGTTTAGAAGTGAAGCCTTGAATTCTGACTCTAAGTCGGGAAACTCTTCGGTACGTTTCGGGGATCGAGAGTTGGCCTCCCGTACCAAATATATCAAACAACAGAAATGAACTCCGAATTGAAGTAAAACCGTAAGAATTGTGTAAATGTTGAATATGTTAGGCAACGGTCGACGCGAAGACAGAGTAGACAACGGCTGTGCGAAACAGTTTTATGTGAAAAACCATTGGAATGTTTGGTTTAATTACCTTCGATCGAGATATAAATAAGAAACAACCGGCCAAAAGGAGCCCCTGAAGAGTTGCCTGACCATCACTGAACTTAATACCATCTAAATAGAGGACAGACTGACTATAGGCCAGAATAAGTGCGTTGAGCGCCAATATCTTGAACATCTGAAGAGTTGTGACGAGAGTACAGCGACCCTGTTTGATGATATGACAAACTGAGGGCCGAACACATCATTAATTACTTTTCAAAAATAGGTTGAAATCTCGAACCGCATTGAATAGACGAGAGCTTTGAGGTAAAGGGAGCGGCAATACTGGCGTCGCCCAACTTAACCACCGATGCCTTCTCTTGTTCTTCCATTTCTGCAATCATTCGCTGCAATTGTTGCTGAGTATCGTTGACTCTATGGTTAACTCTTGGGTTTTGTAGAGAACCCGTATTGCGCTCCATATGAGGTCGTCCTCGCATTCGGTTTCGCGGAATATTATTAATGATATCATTGTTCGTATGCAACGAGTCATTGGTTGGCCTCGGTTTCGGTTTCGGCAGATCTGCGGCTGACAGCGGAGCGTTGGCCAGAAGGGCGACCCCGACGTGTGCGTGCTTTAGAGCTCCGACATCGTTAGTGCCATCACCTGATCAGATAAATTGGTTTTGATTAACATTTTAATCAGTGTTGAAAATACCGGTCATTAGTGTAGTGAAACCCAAACTCCTGAGTGAAGTAATGATGACTTCCTGTATATCAATGACTTAATTAGATTAAGACAATCATAAAATTAAGACCTTTTGTTTTGGAGCCACGCGAGCGAAGACTCTGATGTTCGGCAAAACTCTTTTATAAAACTTCAAATTTGTGTCAATCAAGTAATTAAGTGCATCGCCGGTAATGCAGAGGTCAAAGGTATTGAAGAACTGCTTCGAATCTTTTGGAATGAGATCTAATTTTATCTTTTCATTGATGGACAGCCAATGGAATTCATCTGAGAATATGAATTAGTATTTCATATGATTTCAATTGAAGTAAAAGAGCTTTACTTTGTTTTTCAATTTGTGTTAATATAAGTGTCTCCTTCTTCTTGGATATGAAATGAAGTTCTTTTGCCACATGACATGCAGTCAGTGGGGCGTCACCGGTGATCATTGTTACCTGAGTTGGATTTAATTGGTTAGATATCACTTCGAGTCAGACATGGCATACATGATGTAAAGAACTGATTATCTCTTTCATCACAGCTTTAGAGTCAGGTTTAAGAGGACATGAGATGACGACAAACCCAACAAATTCCAGGTTCTTCTCGACGTCAGCTCTTGTCATGTCTCTGGCCTTTAAAGTAAACGAATTAGGAATAAATTGTCTTTTAATGGTAGACCTGTTGGTGGGAAAGCATTCCCAGAGATCTCCGCCCGAGAGCCAGCACTCGGGCACCTCTTCTCGACATTTCAATGTAAACCTCGTCATAATTCGACGGAACATTTGAAAACTTTAATTAAAAGAACATTTAATTATCAGAAAAAAGTAATTAAAATTTTTTCTAACCATTGGTTTGAGTATTTCAGGTGCGCCCTTAACGGCAGCGAAATAGTCAGTATCTGTCGTTCCCGACGGGGAAAAGCCAGCGATCACAGACATTCGTTTAAGAGCACTGGAAAAGTGAAACCTATAGAATATCTTAAGACCCGACGCCTTTCCCTTCTTGGGTACGACCGCATCGCCTCTCGTGAGCATCCAATCAATGGCATTGAGAGTCGCCTTCTCTAAGGGGTCGCCGACCAGTCCGTCGTCGAGTTGGACCAAAGCATGACATGTGGCCAACACTTGTATTGTCTCTATAGAAGTCTCAGTGATCGGACAGATCTTATCTTTGTCTTTGAGACCAGCGATGCCCTCGACTATCAAGTCATTACTAGTAAGGGTCCCGGTTTTGTCGAAACAACAGATCTCGACTTTCCCTCCGAATGGTATACGGAATGGTTCGGTGCAGTAAATATCTAATGAAAGCTTGAATTAAGAATTGCATCCAAAACAAGGGAAAAGTTTAGAACTAACATAATTTTGAAAGGGATAACAACGATGTGTTGACCGCTAACGACAACTCAATGGGTAGTTCTGGAGGTACTACTGATGTCAGAATGAGAGTGCACTCTAAGAACAACTTATAGCGATTCCGTTTCGGGTCTTCAGTGCCTTTGATCCACACATAACTGGCGGCCGCGATGGCAAAGATCAATAAGAATAGGATGAATCCAAAAGTCTCCAAATTGTTTGCGGTCACTCTCTTCACTCCATATAAGATGGTTCGCAACAGTTTTCCCTGCGATGTATTGAAACTGGTTCTCAACACATAAGCAACACATCCATTATCGCCAGCTATTCATACGATTATATGATTAATAATATATTAGTGATCAACAGAATTACCTTTGATTCCGGTCGATGTCTTTGGAGGGCCAGTGTGTTGAAGAACTTTGGTTCCACCGTAAAGCATATGCAGCCGTCCGTCAGAATCAATATCGAAATTCCGGTTTTCGGTAATTATTTCGATCGGTTCCTTCATCTGCGGTACAGACTCTCCGGTGAGCATAGATTCATCGACAATACATGAACCCCTCAGCAGAAGTAAATCGCACGGAACCAGGTTTTCGTCCTGAGATCTGACTATCGATACAATATCTCCCGGAACTAACTCATTGCTGGGAATCGGTCTCCATTTCCTGTTTCGGTACACTTGTATGGCGTACGGCTTATTTCCCATTTTGCGAATTTCCGACAGATTCCTGAGCTGTTGCTGAACTAATACACACTCGAAGGCCACTAACATCATGAGAGTGAAGATACTGTAGTACCAGAACTCGTCCAAACACCAGAGGCCGACGCAGAACAGCTGAAACACGAAGAAAGGAGCGGTCGCTCGTTCTTTGAACAGTTCCATGAATTCTGGAACTTCCATCTCAAGACTGTTGCGACCGAACTTCCTCTCGATCTGAGACAGTTCTTCGTCGTCCTGATAGCCCTTCCAGTTCTGGTATTCTTTGATCTCCAAATTTATTGGAAACGACAATACATTAAACTTTTTGGTTTCACAGTCGTAAACATATTTAGTCTTCTGAAACGAGAACCAAATCGTGTCTTCGCTTGAATCAGAATCAGCTTTGGTATGATATAAACGGACCAATTCTGCGGAACCATTGTTCGGCATCGGAACCACTTTTACAAATGTGGCCGACAGTGGACTTGAGGTCTATCGGTATAAAAATATGTTATTCTTTACAAGAATTGAAAGAAGAGATCGTTAACTATGAGCTAAGAATTTGATATTCTGTACAGAATCTGACTGTAATTGTGGTCAGAATATGAAGTAAAACATTGGTATCAATAATAGAGACAACAGTTCCGTACTTTAGTGAACGCGAGGAAACTTTTGCAATGAACGGACCAATGGCTGAACAAATAGGACAATATCTGGAAGACGACAATGACTGCCACGGCTATGAACCACAGCTCCTGTGAGTCCGTGTGTGAGTAATAACTTAACCAATTGTAGATCAGAATGATATAGATCGAGACGAATGGCCCGATATAGCCGTGGAGGACAAGTGGCCGACTCGTATAGCAATCGACCGAACGGACCAATTGGTCGGACGACTCGCGGATCGCTTCCATTGCCGGCCAAACACTGCTTGAGATCTACTAATCGTTTGATTGAATCACTGACTAATTGATGGACCGATCGGTAAAGTGTTGTCCAAAAGCATAAGTTTTTAATCAAAATCTTCAAAAAATCAATAAATTATATGAAGAATGAGTTGTATTTCACGAGTGAGTCGTTTATTTGTTTTGATCCAAAGTCACAGATGTTGTGATCACTGAACCGGCTTTCGGGTCACGACCGACACCCGAAGGCCACCAATCAATCAGTTAGTCTTACGTGAAGTCACGAACTATTGACGATCGACTCGAATGACCACTGATTTGATTGCAATTAAATTTTATCATCACTTCAGAGGATTTAAATTTAAAGGGATTCACAGTTTTTAGGTCTCGATGTCTATGAACTGAACGAAAGACAACTCACAGTTTTGTTAAATCTTACGTAAAATCTGTTACAAAATTGCATCAAATCTGAAGCCCTTTTGACATAAAGTCTTGTATTGAGACCATTGTCTTAACCCAACCTCTGGTGAGTACTAATCCTTCCTTTTTGTGTGAATTTCATTGAAGGAAAACATTTAACTATAGTTTAAATGCAATTTAAATCAAATTGAATTTGATTTGAGAACCGATTCATTCATTTGATCGCAAATTATATCTCATATCAGTATTTCATTGACTAGTTTTTGGACAAATGTCTTCAGAATCGGAAGAAAATGGTGTCTTAAAGCTATCAAAACAAGGTTTGACATTAAAACCAAATTGTAATTCAAATCCAATTTATAATTATCTTCACTTCAGAGGCCAAGGAATTGCTTCAGAAATGGCGTGAAGACAACTCAAGAAACTCAGAACTGGTCCGTGAAATTTGGCTTAACCTGGATTTGGCCAAATATCTCGGTGATGAAAGTGAGCCCTTTTGACCATTTTTTGCTTTACTCTAAATTTTTGTTACTCCCGAAGAATGGCAAGTCTTGGAACAGGTCTGCATCGCTGCCATCGACCTCAATGACAGCGAACTAATCAAAGATTGTTTACAACAATTGGAGTCAAAATTTCCCAATAGTTGTCGAGTAAAACGACTGAAGATTATGGCAAAATTGGAACTCAGGGAACGGTTTGAAGACGCCCTTCAGATGTACGACCAGATGATCAAAAAAGACGAATCAAATTCTCTTCTTTACAAACGAAAGATCGCTATCCTTTTGGCCGAACGCCGAATGGCCGATGCCATCAAAGAGTTGTGCGATTACCTCAAGAAGTTTATGAACGATCAGGAAGGATGGCTTCAATTGGCCGACCTCTACATCGAAGAACAGGAGTATAATAAAGCGGCGTTTTGTGTGGAGGAACTAATTCTGGCCAATCCTCACAATCACTTATACTTTGAAAGATATGCATCGATTCAATACACGATAAACACACCCGAGAGCCTCGAGTTGGCCCGATCTTACTTCTCGCAGGCCTTACGTCTCAACCCCAACAATCTGAGGGCACTCTACGGTCTCCTTCTGTCGGCCAATAGTGTGGCCGCACTGCCGAAGACTACTTCTCAGAAGAAGAGAGAGAACCAGCGTTTAGCCAATTGGGCGTCCGCTCAGATATCAAAGCTCTACAAAGAGGGCTCTGAAGACGAGAACTGTATTTCTGCCATCGAGGGAATGCTGGCCGGCCTTCAGATCAATCCCAACGCCGTTCCATAGAAATTATATTTGCGTTAAATTTATTCTTAATTTAATTGAATTTTAATTTTCTATTTTTAAACTATTTTCTAAATTATTACTCGATTTATAGCCAGTCTGTTGTGAATTATCCCCACATTTCCACTCCTTTTCATAGCATTGTTTAAACTTTTCGACCGCTATTAGAAATCGAGAACAATATGTCGAAAGAATCTGTTCGGACATCGAGACCAGTCTCAGACAGGGATGACATTCTTGTCTTATATCGAAATTACTGTTTTGTTTGTCGAACGGCAACCAAAACACTAGTCGTCCGCCGACTCTCAGATGATATGCACTGAAAGTTAATAAATCTCTGAAAATGTCATTTAAATTGTATTCAACTTTTGATGGAATGTGTCCTTCGATTAAATTGTCCGGAATTTTATAATTCTTTTCACTTCCGATGCGTTCGCGAGACTCACGTTTGCCATACGGCGGGTCTGTTATGATAGCGTCGAACTCGAGCCGTGGTTCTGACCGACGCCAAAACGGCTGCGAAGAGTCGGCGATCACAACATCTAAATACTTGTTTTGCAGTCCGTATTGTCTCAAATTGGCTAAAATGTTTTCGTCGGCATCTCTTTGTTTTGCACCGGCTCTCGAAGGTCTGGTCAGTCCGTGAATAAGCAAGTAATCAATGTCTGCGCCGACGACATAAGCGCCGGTATATGCGGCCGACACTAATAGACTACCGGAGCCGACAAACGGGTCGAGCACTAAGTCATTGGATCTTATTTGAGCGATGTTTGCCATCAGAAGACCTAACATCGGATCCATAGATGTGTTTGCAATAAATTTTCGTTTCTTAAGCGATAGATTCGAAACATTCTTGCGATTGCTGTCAACTATCTTACGTCCGAATAGTATTTGGAAGGGTTCGGGCGGAACAGTGTTCGGGTCAGTGCCGTAATATTCAAACAAATGGAAACTATTGTCCGGTTCTTTCAAATCGATTTTGCCGTCGAATGGAAGGAATGAAATGTTCTCTATTTTGTCCACTTTGGTCGCGGTCGACAACTTCTTATTGTAGGACTCGACTTGGATTCGGAACGAACTGTCCTTGTATTGGGACAATTGAATCTTCGGACATTGCCTTAGATCACTATAAAACTGTTCCAAACTATACGAATTGGTCCACAAGTCGTACAGACTTCGGGCCAACACTGTTCTTGACATCAATTCCAAAAGTTTTGTCTCTTCGGCTTCGGTCCGGATTAAGACGAAAGGCTATGATCTCAACAATTAATTCGGTTGGAAAAATACGAAATGGACAGACCTTTTCGGAGGGCTTCTCGATGTAGGAAAACTTGATTCCAAGAAGTGAAGACAAACTCTCAAATTCCTAACAAAATTTAAATTTGAATTTTTGTCAAAACAAATGAAGAAATTACAGAAATCCTGAAGTCATTGAACTGATTGGCGAACAAAATCATGTATTCAGTCATCGTTTGGTCGGATCAGGTCTTCGGTGGACTAATAACAGATGAAGTTCGGGTCAAATGATGGCCAAAAGTGTTGACACATGTCTGACAAATCGGTGATCACTTCAACACTTGTCGTAATGTCTGAATGTCTCAGACCTCATATCACATCCCTTTCCTGCGAAACCACATTCACTGTCGGATCGCTTGTGAGGTATATCTTCGGCTTTAATCACAATTAACACTGAATTAAAATTAAATTTCACGTCATTTTATGTCAAATATCAGACATTCAGCAGATGTCTGCCATCGATGGCAATAATATTCCGATTGATATCTAAATTTTTTTTCTTCCAGAGTTCTATCATTGTCTTAAACTTTGTCCTTAAACTCGATTGAATCCTTGTATCACTCACACGATGGTCAGGGAGGACAAAGCCAGCTGGAAGGCCAACTACTTCCTAAAGTTGACCGTAAGTCTGACCACGAATGGTTGCCGATCACCGCAGTCCTAACCGATGTTTACTTACAGCAACTTTTGGACGAATACCCGAAATGCTTTATCGTTGGCGTCGATAACGTCGGGTCCAAACAAATGCAACAAATCAGACAATCGCTGAGAAGTGATGCCGTGCTTCTGATGGGCAAGAATACGATGATCCGAAAGGCCATCCGCGGTCATCTGGAGAACAATCCCGCACTCGAGAAGTGAGTTATTCTTTACATGAGAACAAGTGTTTAACTATTTCTGTCCAGACTTCTGCCTCATATCAAGTCAAACGTTGGTTTCGTCTTTACTAACCTTGAATTGGTTGATGTCAGAGATAAGATCCTCGAGAACAAAGTGAAAGCTCCCGCCAGAGCCGGTGCTATCGCTCCTCTCGATGTCTTCATTCCACCGCAAAACACAGGTTTGGGACCCGAGAAGACCTCTTTCTTTCAGGCGCTATCGATTCCCACTAAGATCTCGAAGGGAACCATTGAAATCCTGGTCAGTTTCATACCTTTTCCATCATAGATCCAAATGTAAAACTCATCTTTCCTTCAGAATGAGATCCATTTGATCAAAAGGGAGGACAAAGTCGGTGCTTCTGAGGCCACTCTTCTGAATATGTTGAACATCTCTCCGTTCACTTACGGTCTGGTTATCCGTCAAGTCTATGACTCGGGAACTGTTTTCGATCCCGAAATTTTGGACATCACTCCCGAAGACTTGAGAGCAAAGTTCTTGCTCGGTGTCCGAAATGTTGCCGCAGTTTCACTGGCCATTGGATACCCGACATTGGCATCGGTGCCGCACTCCATCGTCAACGGTCTTAAGAACTTGATCGCCGTCGCAGTTGAGACTGACATCAACTTCCCGGCTGCCGAACGCGCTAAGGAGTACCTGAAAGACCCCTCAAAGTTCGCCGCAGTGGCCGCTCCGACTGCAGCCGCTGCTGCTCCCAAAGGAAAGGCCGCGGCTAAGGAAGAAAAGAAGGAGGAGTCTGAAGAAGAAGAAGACGATGACATGGGTTTCGGTCTTTTCGACTAAAGTTGTTTTCCAGAGAAGACACAAATCAATTGAAATATTTCTTATTGTAAAATGTTTTGCAATAAAAGTATTTGAGAATTAAGAAAAAGTATAAAAGAGTTTAATTGTCTTCATTTGGAGGACAACAATGTGTTGGCGAACGGCGAGGGATTCAATGCTTGCCTTTCAGCGATCAGCCGTTGACATAACCTGTTGTGACTCTGTTTCGGTGACTTCAGAGCCGCTACGATAAGCAGTTGGTTGAATACATCCCTCTGTGCATCACTTCCTCCGATGACAATCAAATCGTAACGTATTTTCAAGAGTTTTTCAACTGTTTGCTCGTATTTCTCTTCATTGAAGGCAATCATTGCCTCCAACAGAGGAATCGTTACTTTAGTCCACGAATCAGAACTGACGGACGGGTCGAACGTCTCAATCAGCTCATAGGCCTGTTTCTTGTGCTGAGCGCCCAAACAGGCCATCAAGAAGTGAGCGTTATTGAAACCGAGGATGTGATCGTTGAGATGAGGCTCTACTATGGAGTAGACGTCTTCCCAATGCTTGGCAGTGACCAACTGTTTGGGTCGAATCAGATCCAGTCTATAGAGCAGTGACGCCGCGTCCACGATATCCAACATCATTCCACTGGAGAGAGCTCTTCGACCGATCTCACTGTCGAACAGATTGATGGCTGACTCGAACTCTCCCTTTTCGATATAGAAAATGGCCAAATGCCAGAAGTTATGAGTTGCAAGGTAATTGCATGGTTCCCAGTCCTTTACAGTTGAACACATAAAATCTATTCCTTCGTCCGCTCGGCCTTCCATTATCATGACATGGGACACGGCATGAGTAGCCCACCCGTCGTTCCGATTGCATTCCAATGCCTATTCATTGATTCAAAGTTTATCCATAATTTTAGAATCGAGTTATCTTTGAGAACAAGACTTACATATTTAGCTTCTTTTTCTGCCCTATCGTAAAATTTGGACTCTTCGAGACCAAAGGCATACATGCCGTGGATATAACTGTGATAACGATAAAACAATCAAGAATTATGTCCAATGCCTTTGTGGTGCTTCGGGAGCATAGGGTAAGTAAACTGATTGTTGGGTTCATACACTTCACGATAGCTTATATTCATTGACTTATTTTTCATTTAAATCTAATCGAATGAAAATTTTGTTTTGTATCCAATCATAACTTTGAGAAGAGATTCCTTCACTGAAGAGATAAAACTAATGTTATCTAACCTTTTCAAAGGCAAAGAGCTATTCTTCCAGACGGGAAGTACTCTTGCAATTGAGTCCCGAATCTGTGACTGTCTGCCCAAATAGAAGAAGCAGTCGTGACCAAACTTGAGAGCCTGGATGTCTGTCGGGTGATCTATAAGAATGTCTTCCCAGATATCTGCGGCTCCGGTCCAGTCTCCGCGAGCGAATTTGTTGACCGCCAGAACGTGTTTGTATTCCCTGTCCTCGATCTGCGACCGCTTCTTCTCTGCCAACTCTGTCAGTCGTTCCAAATCTTCTTTGAGGTTCTTATCCAATCGCATAGAATTGCCGGTTCCGATCAGTTCCAAACCAATGCGAAAACTTTGTCCCAAAACTAAAATCGAAAAACAGTTAGAAATCGGATCCAAATATTGTTTATTACAGACCGAAGTCCGGGTCAGCCCTAACCATATTCTCAATGGTTTTAGGCAATCCTCCCATATTTGGGTCATCGAACCAACCGATCAACTATTGGTTTAGGTCAGGGGTCACACAATTGTCACAATTAATGTCAATTGATTACAGACCTGAGTGACGGCCGCGTCGTATAGTTTGATGGCCTCATCGGATGTACTGCTTCTGATGGCGAGTCCTTCAGACTTCCAGTCCTTGACATTGAATAAAATGAGTTGTTTTTTAGATTTTTAATAATTAGAAGAAAAAAAAATAGTAATTCGGAAATTGAAAACTTTATTTTAGTAAGTCTCACTTAAAATGAAAAAAGAAATAACAATTTTAATTAAAGTTAGAAGTTTTCGCTTAAGATTTCATTTAATCAAAACTTTTCAATGGATTGAGAAAAATGTAAACAAAAGTGTGGAAACAATTAAAAGTGAGAGAAATAGATATAAATAAGTGTAAAACTAAATACTGACAGCACTTCCTCTCCAATTGGTCCGAAACATTGAACAATAATCAAGAAGTTTGGCGAAGAGTTATGAAAGTTAACGAAGAAATGAATTAAAAGAGCGATCGATATGTTCTCTGAGATTGAGAGTCAGCGCAGTTTTCAAATGGTCTCCAATTGGAGTAAAACTGATGATAAAAGTTGTGACGAGTTTTGAATTAATTGATTTCAACTTTTAATTCAATTTCAATTAATCTCAAATATTTTGCTCAAATTATCAGAAAATATTTAGTAAATAAAACAGAGGCCAACGATATTTGTCTCTTATTTAAGTGCTTTTATATATTTTTCTGACAATTTGTAAATATAATTTAATTGATATCTAAGAGTAAACTCGATTTGACGAGAGATGAAAAGTAGTCTTTCATTGATTTTTTAATTATGAAAATCGAGTGTTTGTTTCAAACCAATCAATCAAAACAAGTCTCAAATTCCCTATTCCTTACAAAACGAACAATAGTTTGATTGCAATCTCTTTTATGGCAATCAATGGTCGCAAACAACGCGTGACTTCAATCGAAAAATCAGTAAATCTGTGAACCGTTTAAAACAGGGGTGGCCAATAGGGGGGGGGATGCTAGGAT
>JAQGAJ010000955.1:0-11768 GCA_034689365.1 Liebstadia similis
CAATTACCTCTTTAGACATATCGCCCACAATACCTATTATCATATAAAGCAATGAATAAAAGTTTTAAAATTTTATTATCGATTGATTATCTCTTATAAAATACAAATTAAAAAAATAAAATTTTTTAGAAAAGTTAATTTTTGACATTTTTCATTCTTAATTTTCAATTAAAATCAAATTATCCGGTTTATCAATTAAACATGTCCAAAATGGTTGATTACTATACCATCTAATATTGAAATAAAATTCAATTTTTGGCTTTTGTTTCGCCATCTCTTTAAACGATTCAATATTGTCGGCACTTATTTTCAGAGCTCCGTATTTATGGTTTTTCAATACAAGTCTTCTTAAGTGAAGACAATTATCGATAAGTTGTTTAACACCGAAATCACTGATTGGTTGAAAATTTTCATAATAATACGAAATTTCAAATGATTTCAATTGTTTTAATTGCGATACAAATTGAAGGCATTTATCGCTCAATTGATTACTCGATTTGATTATCAAAGACTCCAATTGTGGTAAATATTGTCCGATATTTTCAAAGTCTTCGTCCGATAATCCCTTGTAATCAATGGTAAGAACTTTTAGTTTTGATAATTGCGGGTTAATTGAGAGGTTAATATTGGGATTTCCTGAAAGTACTTTTTTCAAATTAACCTCGAGTTCAGTCAATTGAGTGAATGTCGAGAATATCGATAAATAGTTTTCATTTCCTTTTATATCAAATAATTCAATCGTAAATCGTCTCAATTGCGGACAACTTTTTCCAATTTGTCTCAATTGCTGACAAACTTCATAAATATCTTTGTAATTGTAATCTAAGTTAAAATACAATTTCAATTCCAATGTTTGTAATCTTCGGAAACGACTGAAACCAGAGATGACTTCGATTTGAGTTTCTTTTGGGATTTTATTGGATTGAAAGTCAAGACTTGTCCTCAGAGATACCAATTGATTGCAATATCTGTTTTGCATTTCAATCATCACTTCATTACTACATTCATAGCAATAAAGTTTCTCGAGTTTAGGCAAAAGTATCTCATTATTAGGTCTAATAAGATATATTGATTCGAGTTTTTGGACTTTGAGTGAAACCAATTTTGGAGTAAATGATAGCAAAAGACTTATCTTCTTCTCATCATTGACTTCATATCTGAAGTTAGACTTAGTAATCGTCAAAAATTTAAGTTTTTGTCCACATTTTTGACCGAAATATCTAATATTTTCGTCACTTATATGTATTATATAAGTAATATTAAGTCTTCTCAAGTGATGACAATTATCTGCAATTGTCTTCAGATATAGTGATTATAATATCGATTATTTATTTTATGTTTAGATATAATTTCTTAACCAATGATATCAATGGATCACAAACTGATCGGACCTTAAGTTTCATGATTTAAATGATTTAAATCACAATTAAATTTATTTTTATATTTATAACAATTTTTAAATTCAATGACAAAGTTTGCGATCATTTCATTGAAGACAAGAATTGAATGATTTTGTCGTCATTTTTGAACGTTTTGTTTACATTTGGTTTCATTTGATTTCATTCAAGAGTTTATTCATTTAATCGGAGTTTAGTCTCAGAAGTGATTCAGTCATACAAAGTGTCCGCAAAGCAAGTAATGGACGGTTCGGTTGCCATTTGGCATCTGCTGAAGAGCTATACCATTAGTGATCAGCTGATGGTTCCTCACATAATGTCTTTGACGCTGTTGTCAGTGGCCATCGCGACGGCAATCGTCTTCGCGGTTGTCTTCGTCCGCAAATTGCGACCAATGACTCGAGTCATTCTTCCCGACCCAAGTCTTCCGCGATTCAGAAAACGAGATAAAGTGATGTTTTATGGCCGCAAAATGTTGAGATCTGTCCGCTCTTCACTTCAGGCCACCAGTAAGTTATTGAATACCGCGAGTCCATTGACCTCACGGTTGCATTTGTTTTAAGGTCGACTTCGGGGCAAAAAGCGCCAAATGGTTCTCAGATTTGCCAAACGACTACTTCGGCTGAAGAGAGACCAACCGCTAACACTTCAAGTGAATGAACCCTCGCAGGCATTCCTCGAAGAAGAGATCGGTGACCAATGCGAACAACCGCTTCCACCCGAAGTGATTTATATGCTTAAAAGCATTCGTGTCTTCGGATTCTTCGACAAACCCTTATTTCTTGAGTTATGCAAAAACCTTGAATTCATTAATGTTCCGAAAGGACAATATCTGTTCTCAATCGGTGATCCGGACGATAGTATATTTATCGTTCAAACGGGAAGAATCATAGTATCGATCAGTGAGTCCGATGGCAACGAACTTATTCTTAAGGAGGTTTCAGTCGGAGAATCGATTACAAGTATGTTATCAGTTATGGATGTCCTGACCGGACATTTGGCGCCATTCAAAACAGTTTCGGCCAAAGCTATCGAAGAGAGTGTTATTATTAGACTTAAGGTCGAAATTTTTAAACAATTGCTCGAAAAATATCCGGAATCGTTAGTCCGTGTGGTCCAAGTGATTATGGTTCGTCTTCAAAGAGTCACTTTCACAGCTCTTCACCATTACTTAGGACTAACCACTCAATTACTAAATCCCGGGTATATAAGCAAACAAAGAAGTGTGTCTGCGGTGCAGGCCTTGCATCCGATCGCTAGCGGTAGTCCTCCCAAATCAAGTCCTTCGCGATCGAAAGTATTTCCAAACCAAACACTTCATCATTCCTTTTCATATTCCGGAACCGAAACTTCAGAGTTGAAGAACATATTGAAGGCTATGGCAGAAAACGAAACAACTGATGATTCTTCTGATCTAAAGTCTATTGAGAGGAAGAAATCAGAAATAGAGTCACCGCGAAGACAGAAATCATTGAACACTTTTGTCGGTCCTCCAGAAAATCAAAAGCTTAAGCGTCGCCGGTCTTTGATGTTAATCGAGAGTCCGATTCAAGGCCTGAGCGACGATGAGATCTTCAATATTGCCGTCGAAGGACTTCTACATCACTTGAATATTGATGACCGAACTTTGGTTAAGAAGAAGCTCAGTGTAAAAGAATATAATGCAGGCGTTTGTCTGACCAGTGAAGACACTCATGAAGAGAACAATCTGTTCTACGTTTTGTCCGGTTCTATAATTGTCTCTCAAAAGTCTATCGATAGAGAAGAAGAGAACATTCTTTATATTGTATATCCGGGTGAAATAGTGGGCGCCCTTTCGGTCATTACTGGAGAGCCATCGCTGTTCACAATTAAAACGCGTCAATCGAGTAAAGTAGGAGTTATAACAAAGGATAACATCTATGATATATTGACCGAATACCCGAAGTCTGTTCTACATTTGGCTCATGCAGTGGTCAAACGTTTGTCACCGTTTGTCCGACAAATCGATTTTGCGTTGGATTGGATTCACTATGAGTCTGGTCGTGCTATCTATAGACAGGGAGATAAATCTGACTGCACTTACATTGTTCTTAGCGGTCGATTGCGGTCAGTTATCACTCGACCTAATGGTAAAAAAGAATTTGTAGGAGAGTATGGAAAGGGAGATCTGGTCGGACTCGTAGAAGTCATTACACAAACCCTGCGCTCGACCACAATAATGGCAGTCAGAGACTCAGAGTTGGCTAAACTGCCCGACGGTTTGGTAGAAGCAATTAAGATAAAATACCCGGTAGTGGTCACCCGACTCATCCATCTGTTGGGACATCGATTGCTCGGAAGTCTCCAAAATCACACTTACAGTGCCCGACAGTTCTCGGCTGCAGAAATGGGTTCGCGTCCGACGGGTTCTAATTTCACAACAGTTGCTTTGCTTTCTGTCACCGATGATGTGCCGCTTCAAGCATTCACAATGGAATTATATCACGGCCTGACCTCAATCGGACCGGTCTCTCATCTGACTTCGGAAATCATTCGAAAATCCTTAGGACCGACAGCTTTGGAAAAACAATCGGAATACAGATTGTGTTCGTGGTTGGCTCAACAGGAAGATCAACATCGAATCGTTCTCTACCAGTGCGACAATCACTTCTCGACGTGGACTCAGCGATGTATACGACAGGCCGACTGTATTCTGATCATAGCTCTGGCAGACAACGAGCCATCGGTCGGTAGTGTTGAGAAGCAATTGGAAAACCTGACGATCAGAACGCAAAAAGAGTTGGTTCTTCTCCACAAACCCGATGCTCTGAAACCACAGAACACAGTTCTATGGCTTAATATGAGATCGTGGTGTTCATCACATCATCACATCCGATGTCCAAAGAGAATGTTCAGAAAAAGATCTCACGCAAAGACCAAAGAAATCTATGAATCCCTGTTCAACAATCCTCCGTCCATTCACTCAGACTTCTCCCGTTTGGCCCGTTTCCTGACTGGAACTTCTATTGGTTTAGTGTTGGGAGGAGGAGGTGCTCGGGGGGCGGCTCACGTGGGTATGATCAAAGCTATCACTGACGCCGGAATTCCAATTGATATAGTGGGCGGAGTCTCTATCGGGGCATTTATGGGCGCCCTTTGGTGTCAAGAGAACAATATCGTGACAGTCACTCAAAAGGCCAGAGTCTGGTCTCACGGCATGACTTCGTATTGGCAGCAGATCTTAGACTTGACATATCCCGTGACCGCTATGTTTACCGGACATGCATTTAATCGTTCTATTTATGAAGTGTTCGGCGAACGACAAATCGAAGATTTATGGCTTCCGTACTTCACTGTTACTACTGATATCACCAGCAGTTGTCCTCGAGTTCACAGACACGGCTCGCTCTGGCGTTACGTTCGCTCGAGTATGTCATTATCGGGTTATTTACCCCCTCTTTGCGATCCAATCGATGGCCACCTATTACTAGACGGCGGTTACGTCAATAATCTACCGGCAGATGTGATGCGAGACGTAATGGGAGCCGAAACTATTCTGGCCATCGATGTCGGCAGTCAAGACTCAATTGATATGACCAACTATGGCGACACTTTGAGTGGTTGGTGGCTCTTATGGAAGCGATGGAACCCCTTCTCCGAACCAGTTCGAGTGCCGAACTTACCTGAAATCCAGTCCCGTTTGGCTTATGTTAGTTGTGTTAAGCTCTTAGAGGAAGTGAAACAAAGCGATTATTGCACTTACATTCGGCCGCCGATCGACAAATACAAAACTCTTCAGTTCGGCAGCTTTGATGAGATAATGGACGTCGGCTATAATCACGGAAAGATATTGTTCAGTGCTATGCGTTTGGGACAACAAAATGCTTTGCCATCACTTCTACATAAGGAAAAACAAGGGAATCGTCAGGGAATCAGAACTCAGAGCCACAACACGTTCACCGATTTGGCCGAAAAGGTGTGCAAAATCAAAGTTCCCAACAGTTCTCAACTGAATTTCGCGAATTTCGATGACATATCTGAAGACGAAGACGAGTACGTCTCAGAACCGGATTACCAGATCTATACCGACACCGATACTGACTCTGCGCCCAAACTGAGGGCCCGAAACAGAAAAGTCAGTACAATGTTCTGATCAGTAATAGGTTTTAATTGATTTTATTTAACTAATCATTTAATTTAATTATGTTATAAACACTAAATAAATATCACTTTTATAATAGTTTTGTAAAAATAAGGAATTATTAATAATAAGAGAAAACCGGTATAAAAATGTTGACTAAACTCAACGAAACGTCAAATTGAAACTAATATTCAACTGAAATCGTTGGTCAGCTTTGATTGAAATTATCGATTAAAATGATTATTGATATGAAGATAATCACAGACAAAGGTTTTGGCAAATGCTGACGAACACCACAACACTTGAGATAATGTTTTTTATAGGAAATCTTTTGCTTCTCTTCGGTTCGGATCTCGTTTTGAGTCCGTTCAGGACTGCATTCCTATAAACAATCTATTGGTTAGACATTGAGACCATTTGATGTCATACCTGACCGCAGATGTGTTGACATTTGGGACAAACAATAGTTCCGATGTGTAGCCAATCATTTGCATAGAGCTGTACTTTAATCTCTTGGTTCTCATAAAAACAGCTGAAACTCTGGTTTTGGATTTGCAAATGCAATAAACCGTTTTGGCATTTGTACTGAAATCATAGACAATCAGATCAGTTTAGAGGACGGGTAACCAACGGGTCGACTCACTCTATAACATCCAGAGCCCCAGTGCTGCCATTGTCTCACTTGAGTGCACGTCCTTTCCTCCCACATCTGATTGTTATGGTTGAAACACTTCGATTCCGGTCCGTAATACTCGAGCGCGAAGTTCTTCTCATTGATGGGATTGTTCTCCGGATACTGACATTTGGATCCGCGGACGACCACATCGTTCAACTTCCACGTGAACTCTTGAATGTATGGGCAATAGTCGGCCAAATTGACAGAACCGCCATATCTTGTGGTGTCGTTCCGATTGGTGACACTCGGAATGTAATCGAAGTTTTGGAAGATATTGGGTAAGTCTTGGTTATACTCCATCAGATTACAGAGCGCCACCGCATCCCTACTGTCAGTGCACTCGGTCTCCAACGGATCTCTTTTGACTTTATCACAAAACGGGTGAATACTTTCCCCTTTAGAACGTCGAGAATCGATCCAATGTTTGCAACTCTTTTGAGCGAAATCACAGCCCAAGTCTTTACCCCATTCGAGGGTTTGCGCCAAATCATAATTTGGTGAATACCAGCTTCAAGAAGGAAAGGGAGGGATTGGAAGAGTTGATCATTTGTATCGATATGATTATCACTGATCACATACCCCGTGTCCTCCATCAGAGCCAAAGTGATTCGAGAATACACCGGGTTTTGAGTGTGTGTTCCGGTCATCGCTTCGTTCTGTTGACAATTGTTTTTGTAATTAAGGAATCAGTAAAGAATCGATGTCTCGAACCCTGACCTCAAACACTCTTTTCTCCCAATGAGTCAGAAGAGTTCCGTCTTCGCCCTGATCTTCGAGTTCAGCGCCTTCTAAGTCCGAGCAATTGAAATGTTTACGGACTTCGTTCTAATTCATGCAAATGTTTAACCGTTTACTAAAGATTAAACAATGTCTCAGATAGTGATCACTGACCACAACATTTGGCGTAACAATCATATGAAGAGTCCGTTTGACAGAACCGCCGCGAACTTTCCAATCGGGTCTTTCGATTTGTCTGATGATGTTTTCGCTCCATTGCGGGGCTTTTAAATGTCGACTGAGGATAGGCTTCCCATTCCTCCCGCGGGAACTCAGAGGCCGACCCTCTTTATCTCGAAAATAAGCATAGAGTGAAACAGAAAAGCCGAGAGCGTGTAATATCTCGTGTTTAACTGTGGATAAAAGTGTCTCTAAATCTTGAGGTTTAGTTGATATTGAATTTGGACAGAGGTTTGCGTGACCGGCGATGGGTCGGTCGAGAGCGGCCTCTTGTTGGCAATGAGCCGCGTAGGCGACTGTATGTCCTTTATTGCACCGCTCGGTCTGCATCGCCGATACGTAGAACACAAAGTCTGCGTCTTCTATGCCAATCCCGACGGGAGGCCATTGATTGTCAGTTTTGTATAACTGACAGTTCCGTCCGTTTGTATCACAAACTCGACAATTCTATTGCCAACAGATGTGCTGAATATCAAGCGAACCGTGAAGTCATTCATACCTCTAAGTGGTCTTCGGGAACAATCACTTCCCCGCAAGTGGTTATGTTCTCACACTTCTCCACACAGTACTGATGCGGTGGATCAGTGTTCGGGAAGAAGGCCTGATTGTTAGGACATTTGCTGGCATTCGGTAACAAATCAGTAAAAGACAACAATATTAATGTCTCACCGGTTGAGACGAATGGGAACTCCTAATGGTTTTACGTAAAGAGCGTTTTGCCAGTACTGAAGAGCTTGAGGTAGAACTGTGTTCTGCAGAAGAGATAAGGAGATAATCCATTGCCGATGATTACCAATCGATGAGACATTTGATTCTTTACTTACATTAATTATCTGAAACTTCTCGATCGGAATCTTCTTAACACTCGAATCATAGAAGACTTTGATTCTGAGCGGTTGGTCAGCACTTCTTCGCTGAATCACATGTTTGTCCTCCAAATGGATGTGAATTACCTGAACCGAGAAATGTCACAAACGAGCGAAAGAGTCGGGTTTCAGACCTCTTGAGGTGTGGGCGGGATATGTGAGCAATGGTTCCATTGATTTGCTTCGATATGTATTGCGGTTATGATTAACCAAATCATTGATTTGTATATCATTTCAATTGTTTTAATAATTAAATTCAATACTAATTCTAATTCTAATACTGTTTTCACTCATATTTGACAACACTTTTGAACTTAAAGTCCAATCAAATGTCAACAACAATAATAACGTTCAGTCACTTCCTCTTCGGTTCATCTGATCTATCGGTTCAAGTGATCATCACATCGATGAATATCAGTCTCATATCGAGACAATAAAATGTCAAAGTGTTGATAACCAAAGTGGAAGTCCTTCAGAGCTGTTCATCTTCTTCAGTGACCGTTGTTTGTAAAAAGTAAACCAAGAGTTGATTCATTTGATCCGTTTGTCACTCCCATTATCAGCGGTCGACCTCGACATCGATCTAATTGACCACTTTTGGTAATTATATGAATCGCTTTGATTGAGTGCCCGACGACTGCCCGCTGTGGACAATGGGATGAAAAGCTAGCGATTGTGTGATCTCTTTGTTGACAATGAGAGCGATATTTGTTTACAATATATTTGTCAAAACTATCGGATGTTTTGCCGAAACTTATTTCAAACAAAATTATTATTTATTCAAAAGACGTCTCATTTATATAAAGATTTGGCATTGGATTCAAATTGTAATTCAAATGTGTTTATAATTAAGATTTACTCACATATCTCATAATTAATGAAAGGGTTTTCAAATATTGTTATTAAATGTTATGTACCGTACAGATCCGCAAGGTAAAGATGTTTCTACTTCGAAGATTTGTGACGTTTTAGTCACGTGTATATATCTTCTTGGTCAACCAAGAAGAACATAGCAACCCTATGTCAAGAAATTTTTCTCACGTAATTTATGAGCAAATGGAAATCACTCAATGATTTTCATTGTAAACAAACTCTGAATTTGAAAGTCGAATAAGTTAAGTTTGTAATTATAGGCCAAACATACTATTAGTTTCAATTAAAGTTTGGAATTGGCGTCCGCCTCAGCTGTAGAGCTGTTATGAGATCAAAACTTTAGCCAATCGAAGCACCATAGCATTGAAAAACATCTTAAAGGACGTCAGACTCTGTTTGAGATTTTTAAACGAAACGTAATGTCTGTCATAATGTGGATACCATTTCATAACTTCAATCAAAACTAATAAACTTAAGGCTGTCTTCAATTTGAAGCCTGTTATTTTCAAGCTTATCTTAAATTTAACCCCTATCAACAATTAGGGTAAATTTCTATTCTTTAATTCTTTAATACGACCAACTGATTTAATCAAATTTAAATTTGCGCCATCTATGATCAGGCATTGTACTTATGTGTAGTCCCTGTCTTTGAATGACGTAATTTATGTGAAAAATATCTTCTTGGTTGTCCAATAAGAACTTAGCAACCGACATGTTTTCGTGGATACCCTCAAATCCCACGAAGTAGAAACATCTCTACCTTGCGGAGCTGTACGGTAAATGACAATCAGAGGAATGATTCCAAAGAACAGATTAAAAGACGGCGTTTGGAGTGAAAGACAAATCAGAATATTCTGTCGATTCTGTTATCAAATTGTATGCAAAACATTGATTATATTTTAAAATGAATTTAAATTTCTATAAATTATCTTTAATTTTGAATTGAAGTCAAATTCTCTGAGAAAGATATGTCTATCACCAAAATGACCATGATGGACAATTCTGATCCCATGATGGAAATTTTCGAGTCGAGCCAATGTCCAATTATTCTAGTATTTGTTCAAAATCTTGAATATTATAGGCATACTGTATTTGTTAGCAAATTGCCCTTGGTCAAAGCTAACATGGGCAAATATCTTGAGTGGCACAGTAATGAGTTCTTTTAAATCTAGGTAAATTTTGATTAATATTCAATCAATAAGCATCTTGTTACATTTAATTTGTCGAGCTAATCTTTCGTTGTCTCGAGGGTCGGATATTAGATCATTATCTGCTTGGATCAGATACATGTCCCTCGCGGTAATATCCTTGAGCGGGTAATCGGGGGCCCTGTCCTGGCCATAGAGCTGTCTGTTCTTGATTAGGCCATGATTGAAGAATCCGAATGTGCCATCATTAATGAATTGGGCGTAATGTAGCAAGATACGAGATGATGTGAAATCATAGTAATTGGCTTGGTCAACCGCTGTACGAGTCTAGGTATTTCGAAATTATTCCAATCAGTTGGGAGTGCAAGGTGAGGCAAGGTCAGGGTTCAAACCTCTAACTTACAATATCAGCGTTGATCGGGTCTCTGCCCCACAACAAGTCTGTTATCAATTGACAGAAATCCCTGAACACTACATCCCCGCACACGTAAGCACCCCATAGTTGGGCGATCGGCACCGGGAGACCAATGGGTACTGTGAATGGTCGGACTATTGGTTCGGGTGGAGCAGCGAATCTCAAGACACTCCTGATATGTGACATATAGCCGACCGCTCCTAACCCTATGTATGGCCGCAACTTTTCACCCCATTCGGGCCTCAAAGATAGCAAAGCCAAGGACTGCGAACCTCCCAATGAGTGACCAATGAAATTGAGTGATTCTGTCGAATGAAGAAGTAGCTAAATTCATACTAGATGAACATGGGCTCTTTTACTTTGGTTTGTTTGCTTAAGAACATAGTCAACAGACGCAGTCACATCATAAAGACCAAGATCATCTATTGTGTAGTCCCAGAATTTGATATCTTAAAAAGTTACAAGTTGATTCATTTTCACCAAGATATGAATATATACCCAATACGGTAAGGTTGACATGATTCTGTGAATAGGAAGTGCCTCGAGTGTTGCCCAGCCATACATCCCAACCACAGGCAGACAGAGTGAAGCCCATCGTAGAAGTCAACTGATCCTTGCAGTTGTTCACTACTGTCTTATTGCCGATCACTTCACTATACCGACCCTTATTGTCCAGTTTTCCCGGTCTGTTCCTCAGCCATCCGTCAGAACTCTCCCAAAGCCCGTGTTGAATGAACAATGGTCTCGGTCTTCGTTTGTTCTTCGGAAGGTAGGGATTGATGAGTCGGAAGACCGTCAGAATATACCCGTCCTCTGTGGTCACCTTATGTGCCGTGTATTTGAAGTTGCGTGATTCAATGAATTGAGGCTATCATGGGAGATTTTAGATAAGACATTGGCAATTGGGAAATACCGTGTCCCTGAAAATATCCGGACTAGAACTGAACACTCCATTAAAGTCATCGCATTTAATCAAGGATAATTGACTAAAGAGATAAATTTTAATTAATAAAACTGAAAACAAAGTAGGCATGCTCATTTTGTTTTTGCAAACAAACACAACTGAAAACTATGAAATGGTTTCGGTAAAACTTAATGGGAAACACACGAAATTAAATTCAATATGGTATAAGATTAACATTATTTTTGTGATAGTTAATTATTTTTAAAGTTTAACACATGGTCTGAAATCTGTCGACTTTTATCCATTTGCCCACAACTTATTTACAGAGTTCAATAAACTATTTTTTACCATGCAAAAGACTTGTCCCAACTTCGCCAAATAATTGAAAATTTTAAAATATGTTTTTTATGAATAAAACCTTCAAAACGAT
>JAQGAJ010000956.1:0-11767 GCA_034689365.1 Liebstadia similis
AGTCTACCTGTTCTAACCTGTCATTGAAGATGGTATCGGGTCTTTGATCTTCGGATCATTGATCAACTTTATTGTGGTCCACCACCTCTGGCCGTCGGCCCAGCCGCCGGCCGCCACAATTTGTATTCAACTGAAGTTTATTAAAATTATAATTATATTTTCAAATCAGATGTCATATAAAGTATCAGATCTTATACCCAACGCAAAGGGAGAATATGCAGTCCATGACCTCTTCCAAGAAGAAGGCAAACAAATTCTCTTCAATGTGAAACCCGAGGATCAGTTGAGCCTCAAAGTGGCCACTGGTGGTGGAAGTCGGATGGTCAAATTGGTTCCACAATAGTTGTTTAATTATTCACTAAATCCTGATATTTCATAACACAAATTATCTAAATTAAACAATTTTCAATTGTTCTAAAATGGATTAAAATTTCTGGTTTAACAGTAAAAAAAAGTTTTGTCATTATTAAAACAAACTTTTGACAAACAGTGTTTAACTGGTTGTTACCTATTTCTGATAAAATACCCCTGGTATTATCTATTCTAAAATTTATAGAAGCCTTTTCATCAATCGTGGAAGTAGGATGGTCAAACTTGTTCCACAATAAAGGATAGATTATTATTGAAGTTGAATTTTTAAAAAATAATAACATAAGACATAATTTAGTGAATAATAAAATTATATGAACAAGCATTTCATGATATCTTGATCATATTTCTCATTCAATAAAAACCCAATATCTCAAAAGAATTCATTGGTGTTTAAAGTGCTTAGTTTCGAAATTGAGTTTGTCAAGGTATATCATCTTCTCAATACTTTTCTGACCTCCTGGGAGTCAATTCGTCAAAACAACTCTCATACCTATTGAGTGTTCTAAAGGTTGAGCCAATCTTATTCTCGATTACATATCATCGAAATCCTTCTGATGTTATCAATAAAAAAGTTCACCTTTTTTCTCGGTATATAAACCGAATGAAATAAACATTATATACAAGTCTAACATTCAGTGCAATGGTTTCCAAATACACAGTTCTTTTGGTTTTACTGCTGACCGCGGCTTTGGTAAGGGGTAGGGATGACGGACAGGTACGGACACCACCATTGGGTTGGCTGTCGTGGTTAAGGTTCTTGTGTAACGTCGACTGCAAGAAAAACCCCAACAATTGCATCAATGAACAGCTCTATAAGGCACAGGCGGACAGACTCGCGACCGATGGCTTCAAAGCAGTTGGTTATGAATATGTAATGATTGACGACTGTTGGAGTGAAATGCAAAGGGATTCCAATCACCGTCTCGTTCCTAACAAAGAAAGGTTTCCCAATGGTATGAAAGCACTCGCAGACTATGTCCACTCGAAGGGACTTAAACTCGGAATTTATGGCGATGTCGGTCCGAAGACATGTGCCGGGTAAGTGGTCTTATTTTGCTTGATTGATAATTAAGATAATTTGGACCCACATTCAGATACCCGGCCCAGAACGGGGTGAACGGAGCCAATTACTTCCAGATCGATGCCAAGACATTTGCCGAATGGGGAATCGACTCATTCAAGTTTGATGGTTGCAATCAGGACCCGAAGACCTTCGATGATCTCTACCCCAAAATGGGACAGGCGTTGAACGAGTCCGGTAACTCATTCTTACCATCAAATATGATAACCAATTCCACATTAACTGTCAGGCCGTCACATACTCTACAGCTGTGAATGGCCTCTATATCAGGCACATCGCAATCCCCCGATTACTCCCAACTATGAGGCCATCGCGAAGACCTGTCACATCTTCAGAAATGATTACGATGTCGGGGATTCCTGGAAAAGTATTTCCGGAATTATTGACTATTATGCCGGCAATAATGACCTGTTCTCTAAACATAATGGTAGTATCGAATACTTTTAATGATGATAATAAGTTTTTATTCATTTCAGGCCCTGGACACTTCTTTGATCCAGGTGAATTCGATTTTCTATCGAAGAATATGATTGTTCTATCTAGTTTATTTCATCAGATATGTTAGCCATCGGTGATAATGGTTTGTCTTACGATCAGAGTAAGACCCAGATGTCTATGTGGTCGATGTGGTCGTCACCTCTTCTCATATCTAATGACTTGAGATCATTGAAACCAGAATTGAAGAAAATTCTTCAGAATAAGGAAGTGATTGCTTTAAATCAGGACCCATTGGGAAAAATGGCTAAATTCCATGGAAAGGTACTAATGTAAAATTGTACTAATGTAGTATTAATGTTAAATGAAAAGCTTAACCATGATTACTTTTAATGTAGCAAAACAATCAAGAAGCCTGGGTCAAAGAGATGAGCGGCGGGTCGTTTGCGGTTCTCTATTACAACACAAATGCAAACAAAACTTCTGTCAGTAATTATTTCTAAACTCTTTTTAAAGTTAAAATGAGATAATCGTTAATTATATTATTGTTTACAAAGATCTCACACAAAGTATCGGAACTAATACCAAACGCAAAGGAAGAATATGAAGTCCATGACCTGTACCAAGAAGAAGGCAAAGAAATACTCTCGAAACTGAAACCGACCGATATGTTGACTCTTATGGTAGCCGCTAATGGTGGAAGTAGGATGGTCAAATTTGTTCCTAAACCATGAGTTTAAATTTTGTTGAATTCAATAAAACTTAAGTTGTTAATGATTATAAAATCTGAATAACGATTTAATTTTGAAAATTCACTTTTCAAACTTGCATTTCAAATAAAAAGCCACGACATATAGGGAACTTCAAACTTGTTAGAAAAGACAATTCTAAGATAATTCTGTTTCAGCGATAAAATTGATGAAAAGTATTGTAAAACTATTGGACTCGAGTTTCCATAGCGACTAAAATACGGATTGAATAACATTAGAGAAGAACTAAACCCGGAATATGTCAAACAAAGTGAATCGAATTGACTTCACTCAAGTCGGTCTCACGTCCCGCAACTCATTCAAACTGATCAGACACGGTATCGGACAATCCGAGAGCGGCACTTATGCTGTGGTTGTCGGCGATCATTCCGGTTCTGTTCACTGCTTCACATTGAGGGCCGACTCGTCTAATATCGACACTGTATTCAAGACTCTGCCGGGTATGCACTCATAGGAAGGCCTAACTAACCCCTCCCTGAGCTTAGGCCCCAACGCGAAGATCAGTTGCATAGAAGTGGTGAGCGCTTCTGGCAGTGGCGGACCCAAGATTCTGGTGGCCTTCGGCTCAGCCCTCATCCGGGGCTATAATAAGAAAGGCAAACAGTTCTTCGGTCTCGAACTCAATAACCTGACCGAACCGATAAATAACTTTAAGATGCGATGGCCTAACGAACTGTTCATCAGTGGTCACTACATATACAACAACTATTTGATCAATGAGGCCGACAGTAAGTCCGGCGCCACTGTCCAGAGCAAGAACTACTACGTCTGTCCCGAGAAGATCACTGAACTGATTCTGATCGAGGATAAGGTCCGAAGGAAGACAGGTGTGGAACGAATTGTCTATTATGTGATTCACTGTTTAACTTCTTCAACAGTTCCAGTGCTCGCCTGTCAGGACCGACTGCTTCGGATGATTAAAGACTCGGTCTGTGAATACGAGATTGAGATTTGTGGTATTCCGAGTGCTTTGTTGAATATCAACTACATGTCCAATGGAATCAATGAGGCGCTTATTTTCTACGGAACACTCGAAGGAAAGGCAGCCGTCGTTTCGATCGACTTCACCAAAAAACCTTTGGAACCGCTCCACAAGTGGCAGATATCAGAGAAGAGTTCAAAAAGTTCGGTTACATGTCTTGCGATCGCCGAAACTGCAGCTGAGCTCTACATCGGCCGCGCCGACGGCAATATAGAGGTCTGGCTTTCTCTCTGCTAGTTGTGATCCTTTTGAACCATTTTATGGCCACAGATCTGGTCTTTCACTGAAACCTTGACTGAAAAAGGAGAAGATGTGATAGACTTGGGTTTGGCGCCGATCATAAGAGATCAGTACAACTGCGGTGAGAGTCTGACGTCACTTCTTGTCTGTGATAGTGGAAATCTAATCCTGGGCTCGACTTTCACGGGCGTCATATTGGGATTGACCCGCAATGAAATGATTGACCAGAAACTGAATCCAAACTATCTGCTGATCAGTAAAGACACGGCTGTGAAGATCGAGACCCTGAGGGATGAATGCGAGAAATTGGAACAGAAGTTGGCTCAGGAGAGGGAACGGTATCAGGAGTTGACCACAAAGACCACCACAATAGAGATCGCTGCGGGCGATGTGGGCGTTTCGGCTCTGCCTTACTTTGCTATAAACGATTCGTTCATTCTTCAGGAAGGTATGGATCTCACATCGACCACTGTCTATATGATGTCCTCTCAGATGCCTCCTATCTGTTGACCCTCGAGGTCGAGATAGCGATTGATGCGGTCATAGTCCAGAGCGATATCCCTTTAGACCTGATTGACTGCGAACGCAATTCGGCGGTCATCAGCTTCAATGAGAACACTTTGCCGCAGGTTTTGGTCACTTTTCGATGTCAGGCAAACACCACTCGACTCGAAATCAAAATCAGACCGATTGAAGGTATGGCCAGAAATTTGACCGAAGCTATGATTATGACTTTTTAAGGACAATACGGTCTACTTCGGGCATATGTGATGACCAGAGTATCCCCAAAATGCGCTCAAATGAAAGCCTATTCAGTGAAAGGTCTTTCTCTCCATAAGAGAAACCTAACTTCAGTGGACACACAGTTCCTCAACAAACTGACAATAACGGGAACATTCAGTCTGAATGAGGCCCACACTTGGCTCCAGAACTGCATTCCCGAGATTCCGGACAAAATCACTTCCAGCAGTTCGCCAATCATTAGCTATAACTTTATGTCCACTTTGACCGATACGAGTCTGATCGCCAGTTGCGGCAAAGGAATGATGTCTTTCCAATCAGACAACGTGTCCACCATTTCTATAATCAAAGATTTTATCACTCGAGAGGCCACTAAAAAGTCAACGGCTATCGAATTGGCGTTCGATATAAACGATCAAAGTATTGGCCACACTCTTAAAAAGCTTTATCCGAAGCTCAAGACTATGATCACTGTCCGCAACAATAAAGTGATGATTGAAGCGATAAAAGAGCTGTCGGTCAGTGACCCACAGATCGGCCAACAAATGATGGCTCGACTTAAAAGCCCGGATTCGGCCGAAGAGGTCGAAACAAATTTGGAGCGGATTTACGGAATTATTATGGATTTGTATATCGATTACCACAAACTGAAGGGCGGCTCCCGTTCGGTGTTGTCCGGAGTCAAGTCTCGTATCAATGAACTCGTGGCCACTATTGAGACCTACGCTACCGATGAGTTCGAACCCGAAGTATTTGTCGATAAATTGAATCAGTTCTGGGGATTACAAGTCTTTGTCTGATGGGCTCAAAGACCTAATCCGACGAAATTATATACTCTTGTGATTAATCGTAAAAATATTAAATTTAATGATTTAATGAAATATAATATTTTAATTTAGTTTAATTTAATGAATTATTTGCGAACTTTTTTGGCTGAACTGTGATTCGGTTCCTCTGAAGTGTGCGGACCGGCCAAAGATCTCTTGAGGTTTGATCCCCGATCGGTAAGAGTTTGTATGCTTTGGCTCAATTGGTCCAACTCTTCTTCATAGCCATTAATTACTCCCAAAATATCGTTTTGATTTATATCGTCAACCATTTCAATGAAAACATCCAAAAGATTTCTAAATAAGTGAAGACATTTATTGATTCTTATGATTTGTTGATTAGGCGGCGATGAATTTGATTCGACAACATTACGGCGTGAAGTTGTGTTGGCCTTAATTGGGGGCAGAGATGTGTTGGCTTTTATCGCGGTCGCAGAAGATGTGTTGCCCCGAGTTGGAGGCACAGGCGATGTGTTGACCTTAATCGGAGGTACAGAAGAGGGTTTGGCCTTAATCACAGGATTACGGGATACCCGACGTCTGTCTGGGGGTGTGGAGAGTGTGGAGCCCTCATTCATAGGTTGAGATACCTGAGGCCTGTCTGGAGGAGTCGAGGATTCGATGTCATCATTTATAGAAGAAGGTTGTGATACTTGACTACTGCCGGAAGGTGTCGACGACTCGATGTCTGCATTCATAGAAGGTTGGGATGACTTCTTTATAGTGATGTCTTTCTCGAGGACTAGACTTGGCATCGATTTTACATAACATCGGGCGAAATATTTATGGGATTTGAACTCTTCTTCACTTCTTCTGATTTGAAGAACTTTATTTGTCATAAGACATCGTTTATTTTCGAAAAGGTTTTCAAACATTTGTTGTTCACTGAGAGCAGTCTTCAGCGAACGTTTGACGTCGGTCTCAATGAACTTACAGAAGACGTTCAACGGCTGATCGAATGTCACGTCATTGCCGCCCCGATCGAAGAACAGGATGGCTAAAGAAGGAACAGTTCCGTTCATTATTTCGAGATTAGTGTCGCCGAGGAATCGGATCTCAGAGGGAAGACCTTTCTTGAGTCCGACCTTCACTTCTTGCTTCTTCTCAAAGGGAGGAATTGTGATCTCAATAATCGCTTCGTCATTATCTCTAATGACACCGAAAATGGTCACATCTTTGAGAACCAATTGATGGCCTTTGAACTCGAATAGAGTGCACGTGACTTTGAAATTCTCCATCGATAGGATTGGTTTCCAGTTTGGGTCAGGTTTTGCCAAATTGTCGAACTCGTCGTAGAATTCAAGAGTTAGAGTGAAAGCTCTGCCAATCGTTACTCTGGAGTTCACTTCAGAAATGATGAACTTATTGGGCGGACCGGCGATCACAGAGAAGTCCAAATCATCAGCGACGGGTAATTTATCACCATTTGGGAACTTATTTATGAAATCATCTTCTCTTTTGTTGACATAGTTGAGACAAATACACTTAAGCCGATAGTTACCGGCCTTTTTGATCCCATCTTCAAGCTTAAGGAACCAATAGTCATGTTCTTTGTGAAAGTTGGCGATCGGGTATTGAACCTCAAGTAGGGTTTCTTCTTTGTCTCCTTCGACCACCACTTTGAGGATCTCTAATTGTATTCCGAGAGTCTTTTTGCTCTGTTTGAATGGAATGGTACCGGTCTGCAACTTATCGCCATTTTCATTGAATACTTGGACCTTAACGGCCGGAAGAGGAGCGCCGGCTCTTATCTTAGACTTGGGAAGGATAGGGTCGCCATCGGGAAATAATACTTTGATTGAGCATGGCAGTTTGTCATGCAATTTGCCAAGCTCTTCGTTGATTTGTTCGTCGCTCGTGTCCAATTTTAATTGTTTGAATGTGATCAGTTTGGACGCATCCTCATCTTGGCCATAGATTTCTGCGGGCAATTGATATATCTCGACGAAACCGGGCGGACCCATATAGTTGCCAGTATTGTCCCGCTTTCCAACCGCAGGTACTAGAAATCTACTAATTCGACCGATCAGTCCCACGGGTTTAGTTTTCTGGGTTTGGATTTTATCGCCCTTTTTCAGTACTCTATCCCTCCATTCGACTTCATTGAACACCCAATACATTTCACTAAACGAATTCTTCTTGAGAGGGGTGACATCATTGCGATGCACATCACCTGAACAAACAATTATATTAAAAACTTTGTCATTGAAATGATTGGAACCATTGGAACTGATAGAATCAATGGCTATTCGAGGGGTACTTACGCTCCCATTTTCTATAAATAACTTGTTTGTCGTACTTCTTGTGACAGCTTTTTAGCCAATTAATGAAATCGTTTTCGAAGACAGTTCCAGTTCGTGTCCGTCGGTTATCTTTAGTCAGTTTATAGAACATAAGCCGATCTTTTTGTCCCAAAATTTTACTCAAACTCATAAAACTCTGTTTGTTTTGCGAGACCTCAAACGCACAGTTAGTGAAGAGAGCGCCGGACAGTCGGCCGAAGCACTCGTCGTCCACTCTTTCTTTGGTTCGGTTGTTGGGTCGGTTCCACTCGAAGTCGATGCAGTCTTGAGGAATGAGACGACCATGCCAGAAGCACTCGAACACCTCTTTGTGCCTGGTCTTCGTCGCTTTCTTTTGCAATTCATGGGCCAAATGATCTTCGTTTGTAGTGGTTCTGCTGGAGTATAGAGAGGCCGTGTCTGAGATGTCGTCATCAGAGAGTCGAGGAATTGTCTCTCGATCTTGAAGATAGGGGTGATATCTGACAACGCCTTCGATCACAGCATTCGCGAACTTTTCATCCGTTAATTCAATTTCAAACTCGAACGTATCGGCGGCAGTCCTGACCAGTAAAGACTCGAAATCATCGGTAATATCCTTCAAATTGATTGAATACAAGAGAGTGGTTTCGTAGTCCAAGTTCACTCTATCCAAGTTCTCAACTTTGAAAGCCTTGACAAACATCGCGATGTTCTTCAAATCATTGGGAATGACTTCCTTATTGTTGGCGACATTGCCTTTCGGGCCGTGAAGGTAGTAGTGATAGATTCTGGACAACTGTTTGCACCAGAATTTCTCGTCTTCTCGTTTCGATAGACTGATATTGAACTGGTGTTTGTGTTTTTCACTCAAGTGTTTTATACAACAAATGGTAAAACTCTTGTACGTGGACTCAAACTCTTCGACCACTTCGTTCAGTATATACTCTGACATCTGTTTCTCATCCGTCACTTTTCTCTCTTTACCTTTGGGTCGGGTAATGATATGCGACCCATAGACCGCTTCGGGATTAGATATCGACTTCTCTTCGAAGCCCTTTTTCGAGATTGTCATTTCGTAAATCTCTTCGAGTTTAGCGGTCTTAGTGATCATCGTTGTGTACTGTCCAATGTTGAAGATGGCCTGTTTTCCACCCGCGCCGAAGTAGTTTATGTCACTGTCCAGATATCGAAAACCAGGCCGTCGTTCCTGAGAGTCTGGCATATGAATGGGTACATCAAAATTGCGACGAAGAGGCAGGTCTTGTGAAGAAAAAGAAGTGTTTCCCGATTCGGGTGTTCCCGGGTTTGTTGTCTCGATCACAGTTGTGCTTTCCATAGCCTTCTTTTTCCTCTCAAACTTGGAATATTTAAAACGGGCCCAATCGTTGAGTCCCTTCATGTCCATTCCGGACCCATTGTCCAAAATCAGGACCATTGAGTCCCCGCCGTTGTCATAATGACGGATCTCAATGTGTCGAAGACCTGCGTTCTCTTTAGTGGCCGCCAGAGAGTTGTCTATTAGTTCGGCCAAAGATATGACGAGAGAGTCGATGCCTCGGGAATCATAGTACTCATACATTCCCGACTGAGTGATCGTATGGAAGTGTGGGTCAAATCGGACGGGTGTGTGGACAGTGTCCGGCAACCTATGGGTGAAAAGAGGTTTAAACCGGGAATAACACATGGGTTAGACTCACTTCTGGCCGATGTGATCGAGAATCCAGATCTCGCTGTTTGAGGACAATTGACCAAACTTTTCTCTGTCGAGGGGTTCGTGACCGGGAAGTGACAAAGAGAAGTGACCTTTGGTCAACTTCTTCATCTCAATCATATACTTATAAAGATCATCCCAACCCGATTTGGAAAGATCTAGTATAAACGTATCGAGAGGTTTGTCTTTGGCCTTCCGTCGGTAGTCCTTAACAGTGACATTCTTCTTGAGAGGAGTGGTCGGTGTCGGCGGTGCTCTCATCGAGTCAGCCATAGTCAGTGGTCATAAGAGTCGGTCACTTCCGGGCATTGAATACCAATTATGGGAAACAAACAAATTGTCATTAATTTCAAACTCAATTGAAGTCAAAGAAAAACAATTTCAAAGTCTGATGACTTGAAATCTCTTCAACCAATCAAAAGCTTTAGTTTGTGTGACGACTCCTCCCTTCGGGTCTGAAGTCAGCAAAAGTCACAATATTTTCATCAAAACATCAATACATCGAACATCGATATCGACTAAAGCTGTGATTAAGACTGTCATAACGTCTGTGCCGTCATTGATGTTGTGCTGCGGACAGACATCTCTCTTCACATCCCTTTCCGTTTTGCACAGATATCTCGTTTGGCATCCAATAAAGTTAACTATCGTTACCGACAAACAGTTGACTCGCGATGTCCGGAGGTTTAAGTGTACTGTCCCTCAAACAGGAAGATGTGGCGAAGTTCTTGTCGTGTGGAACCCATATCGGGTCGAATAACCTCGACTACCAAATGGAACAGTATGTCTACAAACGCCGATCAGATGGTAAGTGTCTTCATAAGAAGTGTTGACAATATCTAAGGCCGTCCTCCACATAGGTATTCATATAATTAATCTGCGGAAGACATGGGAGAAGTTAGTGTTGGCCGCGAGGGCTATAGTGGCCGTCGAGAATACAGCCGACGTGTGTGTCATCTCTAACCGACAATACGGACAGAGGGCTGTCCTCAAGTACGCGTCTGCCACCGGCGCCACACCTATCGCCGGCCGTTACACTCCGGGAACGTTTACCAATCAGATTCAGGCGGCCTTCCGAGAGCCCCGTCTCCTTGTGGTGACTGACCCACGTGTTGATCACCAACCGATCACTGAGGCCTCGTATGTCAACATACCTGTGATCGGCTTCTGTAACACCGACTCTCCGCTCCGATACGTCGATATCGCCATTCCCTGCAATAATAAGGCGCCGCACTCTATCGGTCTTATGTGGTGGCTCTTAGCTCGGGAAGTGCTCCGACTCAGAGGTTCGATCAGTCGGGAGACCCCGTGGAAGGTTATGGTGGATCTGTACTTCTTCAGAGACACAGAAGAGCAAGAGAAGGAGGAACAGGTGGCTCTGGTCGGTGCCGACACTCTGCTCAAGCCTGAAGTGAGCGAAGGTTTCATCGCTTCTGACAACTGGGCCACCGATGCGGCCGCTGAACCCGAGCCCGCGGCTGCCATTCCAATCACTACCAGTATTGTGCAGTCGAGTGATTGGGCGACAGCTCACGACGAGAACTGGAGCGCAACCCCCACTCCCGCTGCGGCTCCCGTTGTTGAACCGGCCGACCAATGGGGAACCACTACCACTGATTGGACCGCTTAAGACGATTGTGTGTTTTGACAATTTTTTGGAAGAATAAAATAAATTTTTTCGTAATCGAAATGTTTTATTGGTTTTGTTTATTGTATTTAAGATTTAGATAACTCTACTCGAAGTCTATATCGAAGAATTGGGTGGTATTTGGCTTAAGAGTGATATTTGTCCGCGTCTTATAAGAAGTGTCCTCTTCTGGCGAAGTGTTTGGTTTAACATTACTGTCTTTATTGGAATCTTCACTTGGATTCGATGTTTGGGATAAGAATTTGCAATCGATTGTCTCTTTCGAACTCTTGTGGTCATAACTAACTGATGGAAAGCTCTCTTCATAACATTCGGAACTCTTTCGTGGGCTTCGACTCGAGTCGGGATCAAAATAATAAGTGTCTGAAGTATCGGTAGATTCTGGACTCGACTCGGGATCGGGTTTGACATCGGTTTGTCTTTTATAAGAAATGGCTTTATTTTTGCCGAAACAGACTCCCATTGAGAATAAGATTAAAGACAATACTATTGAAAACGTTAAATACAAGACGACTGACATTGGATTCAAAACTGAACGGTTAATAATTGTTCGATGATATGGCGCGAGAGATAATCAATGGTAAATTACCATTTTGTAACTTTTATAAACTAGTTGAGGGAGTATTGAAATGGATGTCAATTAAAATTATTGTTAAAATACATGATTTCCATAATAAAAATGATATAATATCCTCG
>JAQGAJ010000957.1:0-11761 GCA_034689365.1 Liebstadia similis
GACATTAATTACATTTAATTAATACTAAAACTAATTATAATTTGAATATAAAATAAAATATTTATCACAACTTATTGCTATTGAATGTCATCGCAAGCGATGCCAACCATTACTCTCAATATTGGCAAACATTGACGTTATATTTGAATAAACATTTGTTCAGTGAAAGCATAGTCTTTGTGGACTTTGAACAAGTAATCGATGGTTAAGAAAGAAATTAAGAATTAAAACCCAATTTAAATGAACCCAATTATGTATTATTCTAAAGAAATTGCTAATACTTTGCGAATTATATCTTTTAATGCAAAATAGAGGAGAAAATGAGTTAAAATGAGTTAAAAGGGTTGATGTTTTTGTCGAAAGCGTAACGTTTTGATTGAATTTGAGAGCAGACAACAGATTGACGTTTGCTTTGAAATTGTGGTCAAAAGTGATGTCAACGTCGAGAGTGAGTCGATTCACAAATAATATTACAACTGAATGATCATTTGAGAGCCCTTTGGATGGATATCATGCATATTTCAATCTATATTTCAATATCTTGATAATACTTGTACTCACTCTCAACACTCGTATCTTATTTGACAAGTTTTCAATAATTATCACAATTTCTTGTTTATTATTGGATCAGTTTGTGAACAAAAGTCTATCAAAATGTTGCGATCCGTCAAAAGTTGTCTTCAATTGTCAATTAAAGTAATTAATTAAAGTCCAATCAATTGTCAGATCTTATGGTTAGTTATCATCCAAACAGACATCAAATCCCTTGACTTTCCGTTCAATACACGTATCGATCGTTTCAATGAATCAAAAGTCGAATCAACCCTTGGTCTTAGTCGAAGAGTCTGATGGTGTGAGACATTTGATTCTAAACAACCCTAAGAAGAGGTAAAACTCATTGTTTTGTCAGTTCAGTGACCGAGAGGTTTGTGATTAATCAAAAAATGATGATTTTCTATTAATCTTGATCACATTGATCACAAATTCCAATTGAAGGACAATATTTGATCGGTTAATGTAAACGAAAAAATATAATTTAATTCTCTATTATAGACCGGAATTCCAAGTATTCAATAATATTACCAAAAAATTCTTTAAATTCTATTTAAGCTATAATAGAATTTTATATTCATTCAAACTTCCGATTCGGATATATTCACCCGAAATAGCCATTAGGAAAGCACTTTCCCAGCGGTAGAGTTTAGCTCGAATTTGATGACATCCCTCAAATTAGCATAACTCAGAGGAAATGGTGTAAAGCCCGTGATAGCAAAAAACTTATGATAATTTGAACAATTCTTGTGAAGTATCCAAACAATGATCACGTTTATAGCTATATTGGATTGACTAGTGATGAGGTGGTGATGATCATGATGATGGTGATGATGGTGATGCATTTGACCATGATAATGCTTACGTCTAATTCCTAATCAAGTTGTCGTTTGAAATCCCCGTTAAATCTCCTTTTGTGCCAAAACTCAATTAACCGCAAGAATATTCTTCAATTAATCCCTATATAATTCTGGTTTACGTCTTTGATTAATCCCAACCTTTGCGACACTCCTTTTCATCCCTGGTTTTTGTTTGAATGCCTTTCTGTTGAACTGTAAAGCCGTTGGCAATGATCTCAATCGGAATATTCACACGAATTGAATGTAATATCCATTTATGAGTCAATATAGCGCTCATAAGACCAGCTTTTGTTCACTCAATTGGATTCTCAACGACTTCCACACGAATTGTGTGTTCGCTCGCAAAATAAAAAAGAGTAAATTCTAACTGAAAATAAATGTTTGGATATTCAGGAGTATTGTCGAGAGTCTGAGTCATCAATCCTATCGAGTCTTGAGATGTCTTGAGATGTGTTGAGTCTTGAGATCGAGTGAATCCGAGCTAACACTTAATTGCTTTCAGAAATGCCCTGTCCTTAGAAGTACTTCAACTCTTGAGCCAACAAATAGTGGACGATTCGTCACTTCGATGTCTGGTCATTAGATCTAATGGACCGGTCTTTTCTTCGGGACATGATCTCAAAGAACTGGTGGGTCTTCACCGCTAATCACTGCTTAAATACTAAGACTATTCCAGATTCAGACTCATTAGATCTATAATTAATGGTTGAAAACTTGTCTGAAATTCTCTCTAAATATCTATTGTTTTATTGCAATCGATAGTAAATCCATTGGTTTTTGTCTTCAAAGACAAATATCTTTGGGCTTTGGATCTAAATTACAAACTTTCCTAACTTTTTCTCTCCTCTTCTTTAACGTCCAGTTTTATCGTCATTTCGCTTATAATTTGATGAAAATATAAATTGATTTCAAAGAAAACGAATACTTTTATAGAAACACTTTCTTTCTCTCCTTTTCTATGGCCTCATATCGAGGACAGTCAGTGAATAAGAGATTTGATTTAGATTTTCATCGATGTCTTCATTGGAAACGAAATGAGTTTCTATAAGAATTCAATTCTGAAATTGAATTCAGGGCTGAATCTGAGTGAAAGGCTATTTAAAGGAATATGCGATCACACAAATGGAAATAAATTTATTTTCAATCAAATTCTGTTTTCATTTCTCTATTCCTAGTCTTATATCAGAATTAAATTAATTTTCAAAACACATTCAGACTTCGACTACCGGTTCGTTGCATCACAAGAGAGTGTTTGACGCCTGCAGTCAACTAATGCTTGCCATCAGAAGAATAGAGGTTCCGGTGGTTTGTGTGGTCGACGGTATGTCCTCGTAATTGATTTATGTTCTCGACTATCCTTTCCAAACAATTAGCAGTCAAATTGTGTCAGATCTTATCGATTTCACGACCATTTTCCGCACAACTAATTTGAATTAGCATTCGATACGATTCTCAAATAACATGATAAGCCTTTTACCATAAATACACACGAATTGAATTTCCAGGACTGGCAGCGGCTGCCGGATGTCAACTGGTGTCCCAAACTGACATCGCTATCGCCACCACTCGCAGTCACTTCAGTACTCCCGGTTAGTCTTCAAATCATAGATAGAATAACTCAATCGAATCGCTAACTCACACCTCTTCACTATTCTAACCTCGAGCGACATTTTAAGAGAATATTCCGGATCATTCACTTCTTGCATGAGTAATGATCTTTCATTTGTAATTCCCAGCGAATGTTCGCCGAAGACAAGTATTTAATATTTGATTATTTGTTCTCTAAATTATTGAACAAAATACTAGAAAAGAGAGAACCGATTCTTTGGTTAATAATTGATATGAAATGACTTTTTTTAATGATTTATTAATTTATATAAAAAAAATCAAAACTCAATGATGTCTAACAAATGCATTCTTAGGCGCAAATATCGGTCTATTCTGTTCGACGCCATCGATTCCATTGTCGAGAAGCGCTAATCTGAAGACATCGGCTTATATGCTGATGACGGGGAACGCCATCACAGCTCAGGGTTTGTATTGAATTTAAATTCACGATATTTACAGAAAGTTTTAAGTCTTATGGAAATTAAAATTTTTATTTATTCAACGAATTTATGCATAAATTGTGTTACATTTGGCTGAAGTCTAATCGATTGCAATTTGCAAACGAAGAATAACTGAATATTCTTCGACTCATCTATTGTTTACAATGAGATAGAAAATACTTATTTATAAAGACGTCTGAATGTGAGCCAAATATCAATGAGAATCAGAATTCGGTTTACATAAGGCTTTCTTACATTTTTTCTCTCCTTATAAATCATAATTAAGTTTCTCTCGCGAAGGAAACCCATTCTCGCCGTCCCTTTGGCTTATGTGACAAGAATTCCGTGAATTTGTTTTCGAGTTTGTTATTTCTCGTAGCCTTAGAGTGAGACATACGATCGGTCCTATCATTTCCAACATTAACATCCCTTTCCATCATGGGCAATTAGATTTGCCAATGAATTTAATTGAATATTTGAATTGAAATAAATGGATCGAATAGTTTTTGTAGTGAAGGTGATTTGGTTTTGGAATGACTTGCAATTTATGACTTAATGCTAATTTTAGTGCCAATGCGGGCAATAAATGCAACATATTTTGCATTTTCTTCTCTCTTAACCATAAAATCACAATTCAATAAATTAATGCAACGATTCCTTTAGTCTTGATTCCTATAATGTTTGTTTGATGTTTGACCGCATGTTGTTTGTGATGTTGAGTCGGAATATTCTGTTAGCAGAAGAATGTGTTTCTCTGATTGGATTGCTTGACGAGAAGGCAAGAGTTCATTGATGTTAATTAAAGTCAGCACAAAAACTATCGGTCGATAACGATCTTGATTTGCATGTCAACTGTGGGCTACGGGTTCGGTAAACACGATGATTATCCACTGAAGACATGGTGCAGAGCATCGCAACTAACTCTGTGTTTAACGAACAGCCAAAAAGAGCAAAAGCGTTGTTAATGTCAAATGCCTTGCAATCAGATTAGACGGAAAGAGTCTTATCGTGAAAACGGCTAATAAAAGGAATACCATTTTATTAACCAATAAAATGTAAATTATTTCATAAAATACAGAATTTATTCTCAATTTTACTCTTTCTATAGTTTAGTTTAGTTTCGATATTACTGTTTAGTATATTTGATATTTAATTTTATAATAAATATAATGACAAAACTCTGAAATTGCTTTTTTGCTTTCCTTTCAGATGCACTTCAAAGTGGATTAGTTTCTCGTGTCGTTAGCGCCGAAAAACTGAAAGATGAGGTCTTTTTATTGAATTTGGATTCACTTTCGCTGCGAATACTATTATTCTTATTGAATGAGTGAAGATATTCTATGATTCTTTAGAACCAATAACTAAGTGAATACACATCTCTGGAAACTATAATAAGTTCATTGAATCCTATTTTAGAGTAATATTGAATTTTATGGTTTGGCTCACCTTTTTTGGTGAGAAAACTAACTTAAATTGAATTATAGCTAAACGTAAAGTGGATTTTGATGATCCCTTTTCACTGTCACTCTGGACTGTTGCTAATGATGTGCAAAATGGATTGCAAGATGGTCTAGAGATCCAATTAAGAAATAACTCGAAAGAATCTCTCTTTTTAATGGTTTAGTGCCTCCAAACCAAATGAGAATAGTATAGAGACGTTTGTTAACAAATATGATTTTCCCAAATGTCTTATTAATCAATACTAATTGAGTTATTTATACAAACCTATAGATGCAAAATATCATCGATTCTATACTCAGCAAAAGCAAAACAGTGATAGCTTTGGGCAAAAAATTCTTTTACTCCCAAATCAATCAGACTTTGGAAGAGGCCTACGAGTAAACAAACTGCTAATTATCCCCAGAATTGATCCCATGTTTGAATTGAAAGACAGGGCTCGTGTGTAATGGTTGACAACCTGGCGCTCGACGACGGACGGGAAGGCATTTCTGCGTTTATAGACAAACGATCGCCGCAATGGTCTCATAGCAGCAAAACATCCAAATGAGTCCAACCCTGGAGTAACTAATTATTGTAATTATGGAAAAAGAGTTTAATAATTCATTACATATATTATTCTAACCTTTAAAAACACAAAACAGAGCCTCAGTTTTGTTCCATTTTATAGTTAGAGAAATTAAAAATTCTATTCAAAAGATTTTGATTTAAAACCAAACCATGAAATCCTTTACAATCTGGATATATATGGCATTCCTTTCTCTTTCTTTCTCTCAAAATTAATTATAAGTGTTTTTGTGTATTCGCACGAAATTTATTCCAAATATTTCCGAAATTTCATCAAAACTATTGATTCGTTATGAAAGACCAGAAAACTGAAACTATGTTTCTATTAAACTAAAAGAGAGAACGAATACCTTATTCTGGAATTGATATCACAACAAATGATTGCACTTCTCTTCCGAAGAATATTCTCTCGTTTTTGTCAGATTCAGTCATAGATGTAAATAATCAGTTACAGAGAAATGTTGTTTGACTTTCGGATATTCCGATTTCAAAATAGTTGTCAAATAGAGTGAGAGAATGAGCGCTCAGTTCTGTCAATAGATTTCAAGAAAAAAATATATTATTTTCAGTCAAAAGTCAATAAATTAATTATATTCGGCTCAAAGAGTAAATTGACTTTGAGTTGAATAATAAAACGGTGAATGATTGGTCTCTCCCTTTGTTGTATTCCTTGCTTGTATTATCACAAATTAAGCATGCAAACGTTTATTTATCTAACTCAATTTTAAAAATTCTTTGAAAATGGATTTAAATTATGCTAAAAAGCTTGAGTTGTGTCTCATTTCAGGGTAATTTTAGCTGTAAGTAAATGTTAGCCTCAATTATTGGCTACGATCTGGAAATTTTCCAGTTTTTGCAATTTTATCACTCATTTAATCAGTTTTTATTAGTTTTAAGCAAATTTAACTTCTTTTGCGTCATTTTAGCGCATCGTTTGTTTTTCAAATTGTTTTCATTTGATAATTCGAAAGATTGCATAAATTGAATCGATATGTTGCGAAACAATTCTTCTTAGAATTAATTTATCATGCTAATAAAAGCTGATTCGAGCTAATTTACAATTCTTATTCTTATCTCGTCGTTAAGAAACAAGTTTTGCATTCAATTTCAATTAGCAATTCCTGAAAAGTCAAAGTTCTCAATGTTTGCAAATTGTTTTCAAACTTAAATTCATTTAATCTTCTGATTAAACCATTATTAATGAGACACTGTTTGGGAAAATAGTAAACAAAAGATTATTTGTTTCAATACTTTTAATAATATTTTCGGTGCGACTAATGAAAAGTGATTCTCACTAATGGCTTATCTCATCCGAGAGTCGGTTTGGCTTCCAATTAGTCTCTTATTTGTCGTACATTTCAATCGATTGCAATGTATGTCATGATTGGGTCACTTTGTGATGGTTGTGATCGTTGTGAACCGATTTGATAAATAAAACTAATGCTAATATAACAATGACATGGGTTGGTATGGATTGGTTTGGGTTGGTTTGGGTTGGCATGCATTTCATGTCTGACCTTTAACTGCCTTTTATAATGCTATCAATTTTGCGATACATTCCCATTGAGAATATCAAACCCATTGTTAATGAAGAGTCTAATGGAGACGATATTACTTGTGGTCCGCCTTTTGATGCGATTCCTGAGATTTAAATGAATAAGTTATGCATCGGTTCTAATGTTTTATTAAGAATTGAATTATTTAACATTTGATTTGTTGCCTAAAATTGAGACAAAACTAATTTAGGGCTCAATCGGAATGAGTTTTTCGAAGTCAATCATTCAATTCATGAGTTAATTAATTAATTTTCTAAACACAACGAATGAGAGAATACACGATATAAGCAAAGAAAAGGGATTTTCATCTTTAGTTGAGCTCAAATCTAATCGATTTGTGTTTTCCATTACTTTGCTTTCCCACTGTTACCACTGTTTTCACCGATTCATAGCCAGAAGAGATCACTCACTCTGTCTATAGATCACCAAAGAGTGGATCCGATCCAAAGCTATCTTTAGTTTTTGACGGCTTTAATATTTAACGCGCTTTTTGTGAACAAAAATAGTGTTACAAATAATTGGTCTCTGATTAGGATTGACAGACAATGAGTGAGACGTCTGTTCGGCGGAACCCGAAGGTCAGACCTAAGTTTGATATCGACTCGTTGTGAGTGATATTGAAAGTGAAACCAATATTGAAAGTGTTTTTCCAAACGAATTCTGGTATTGATATCACAATAAATGACTTCAGAATATTCTCTCGTTTTGTCTGATAATCAGTTGCAAAGAAAAGGTTAGGATTTTTTGATACTTCAAAGTAGTTGTCAAACAGAGTGAGAGAATGAGCGCTCAGTTCTATCAATAGATTCACGGAATGACAGCACATGAGTGGCGCTGAGACTGTTGAGAGACTGTTCTGCGCCGACGAGAATCAGACCAAACTATGGCCAAACTGTAGCACAACTTGTGCTAACTATTATACAACTATTGCACGACTAAAGCTAACATCATTCAGGTCTTCGAGTGAACAAATCATTTGAAATTAGTGTCTTTGCGATCAAATCAACTGTAGTGACGGAATTGAGATAATGTCAATGTCTTTTCGATAGTTTCACCCTTTCTATACTTTTCATCTCTTCTCTGTAAAAAATTAAAAGTTCAGTAATTTATGGTTCAGTTAATGGAGTGAAAAGAGTTTACTATACTCTCGACGATAGACTTGAGAAGAGATCCAATTAATTGTTGACTAATTGGATAAGATTTGGATTAAAATTGTAAAAGACATCCATCTCTTAATTGATAAATATGTGGCGCGGATTCGGTGCCGAACAGGAGTCAGAGCCGACTCAGCGCTCATACTTTCGGCCCAGAATATCGTCCATTTCGGGAGTGCTGGCCATGACTAAGCAAAGATTGTTCACATCGACTGTGCCATCGATGAAGGACGACATCGAAACGGCTCACACGTCGACACACACTTCGCCTTACAATTTAGCCATCAATCCCGCGGTCATTGATTTGGGAAACGGAATAATTATGACTGGCAATAGATATCCGTCGCCCGGGAGGTCATCATTCGGGGATGTGATGGCATACTCGCGTTCAGCTTCTGCCCGACCCTCCATTGACTCTCAAACAGCGCACACATTATATGGAATCGATTCTTCAGGTATTGAATTCAATTTTATTCGTGATTCTGATTACCAGACAGTCATTACTTTCCCTGATCTATAAATATAAATATGTTAAGGGTTTTGAGTGAATATATCTGTGACAAACTTTTAATTTTAATACAATGTTCTAAATAACAAGTGGAACAATCACAGGTGCAAATTCGGCAAGATAAGCTAGTGAGAAATGCATCATTGACCATTTGAAATTAAGATCATCTTTAGGAATTAAAACCATTCGTTCAATGAAATGGCATCGAATCATAAGAAAAGTTTTTCTTTTCGGATCTGAACACAATTCCCGCATTGAAATTATCCAATATTAACATTTACAATCTTCTAAATCCCAAGAAAAATCTCTTGTAAAATAATCATGAAAAGATTATCATTTATTTTTCACTACATTTACCGAAGGGGATGTAATATATACATTCGGTTTCCACCCACCCCCCTCAGGAAGGATTATTTAATTAATGCATAGAAACCTCATCTCAATGAGCCCACCATAATATAGACCTAATCTCTATGAGCCTAGCATATTGATCAATATAACCTAACTTAATAGTTATATATAATAAAGTTAGCTCAATAGAGGCTGATCACTATAGCCTAGCTTAATAGGGATTGAGCAATTAGCAAGCCAGCCCAAATTGAAGCTGACCAATAGATGCTGATCAATAGAGCTTAGCTTTGTAAGGCCTTTCATATAATGGTGTTCTCAAATGAGTTTTGAAAGGGAATCCTTCATAAAGGGCTACCTCATTATGAATAATTCCTTAAAATGCTGGTAAATGTAGTCTTTTGGATAGGGGTTATCTTGTTTTAAAAGAAAATAGAAATTCTTTTCGTTTAATAGAAATCTTGAAATCTTAAAAATAAAAAAAAAACAAATTTTGAAACAACAATCGAAATATTGAGAGAACACAAACCAAAGAGAAGATATGGCAATCACTTTGGCTGTGAGGGGAAGTGAGAGGTGAAGTCTGAGGTGAAGTCTGAGGTGAAGTCTGAGGTGAAGTGTCATTTCGGTATATTATGTTAGGTTTTGTCAGTAGTGTTAAGATTGCATATACTTTAAAACAATTCACATCATAATATCGAGGACAGAGTAATATCGAGGATCTCTTGTGTGACACACACGCAGACAAACAAACACAAAGTTTTTCTATATTATAATATACTTTCGTATTATATTTTTCTAACTTATATAACAATTCTTGATTTAAAAGACATTAAAAATTTAAATTTCAATCACGAATAAAATATGATCACTCGTTTAAATTATGAACTAATTTATTGAATCAAATTCAAAAGAAATGACATCAAAAAGTTAAAAAGTGTCAAATGATTTCGGATTTGATCGAAAGTTTTTTATTCATATTATTCTGTGGGCGAGTCATAAATATTCAGATCTAAATTTATATTATCTATGAATAGGTTTGAACAAAGTTTTAGGGAACTGATAACTGAGGTCAGGCGTGAAATCTGTAAGAAATTTTGAAGAAAAGTTATATTTTTATAACAGATCTTATATGATATCAAACATATAGAAAACTGGCCTTTAATTGGATAATCGATACGGTTTTGTAATTTTCAAATCTGCCATTATATTCATCCCATATGAGAAATGCATCGGCCGACTGGGTATTTATTATCCACTTGTGATTTTTGCCCCTTTACAGTAGTAATAATAGTAATCGATGCGATGGAGAAATTAAAACACTTTAACTTTCATACTTGATGTGGAATTTTCCAAATTTAACGAAATTATATTTAAAATTATATAAAATAAAATCTAAACAAAATCCTGTCTATATTTGTCAGTTTGTGTCCGCAATTTCAATTTTATTCCATGACAATTGTATTTCTTTGACAAAACTTGAAACTTTCCATTGATTTTCAAAATATAGAATAGTTTCCGATACAGACGTAAAGCGAAATTCGTTTCGTTAAGTCTAATATTACGAGAAATTCTGTGCGAATATTAATATTAAACAATATGAAAATATTCGAAACAAGTCTTTTGGGCCCAGAATTGCGATAGAAAGTTGTGTCTAAGCTTTAAATTAATTGCATTTAATGGACGTTATGGTGACCACAGTGTTAGCCGTAGTTACTTCTCATTAATATTTTATGCATTTTCCTCAACCGTATCTCTAATAAGTAGGGACGACCACGACTGAGCCCTCGGGGGGTCACTCATAGGTCCATATAATGAATAATGAGTTTTCATTATGTTTTTGCTCCCGTGAGCTCTTTTCAATTGATGGCCAACAACTTCCTCAGACTTATTCCTGGGACCCACAGGGGAGGGGTTTCTCTTTTTACACCCCTATTGCCATCACAGCTGTTGACGCGAGTTATGTATTAATTAAAGAATGTAAAGCAATTGGAATTTGACTCAAATTGTGGACCGATTTATGAATGTAACTAAATAATAGCTAATTAATGGACGGGTTGTGGTTGTCGTGGTCACCAATCAGGACAACCACACCTTCACCTTCACATTTGATAACTACTAACCCAAATGGAAAGGCAATCACTCAAACCATTGATTCGAATTATAAATTACAATCATTTGATTTAATATTCATTAGACAAACACCGAAACACATTCTAAGCAATTGTTAGATGAATCGCGAATTTTATCTCAAATCATCTTTTCATAACTCAATTCATGCCATTCTATGTCTCTGAGGATTAATTAATCTCATTCTGATATATGACAAGAATTTTTTGCGAAATTGCTTTCCATAGAAATTAAAATGAAATTCTAATTAAAGATTGCAATTCCTTTGACAAGATATTCACCGCGAGGTTTAACGACTCGAGAATTCGTATCGATTCACAAGAATATTCTTAGCCCTCAGTCAGACGTAATTTATGTGTTGAGTGAATATTCTGGATATTCCTCATCCATATTATCTATGAATAGAGAATATTTAGTATCATTAATAAGAATTCTATTGAATAATAATTCGATGCAATAATTCTCATCATTCAAGACTAAAAATAATCTCGATTTATGCCAAAGTAGTTGTCGTTTAAATCAAGAATTAATAGAATTCAAGAGATTTGTTGTGAATATTCTGTCCAATGTTTAGATAAAT
>JAQGAJ010000958.1:0-11759 GCA_034689365.1 Liebstadia similis
CTCTCTCTCTCTCTCTCTCTCTCTCTCTCTCTCTCTCTCTCTCTCTCGTTCTTGCTATCTCTCTCTCTCTCTCGGTCTCTCTCCTTTTCCTCAAACCAGTGCAACGAATATTCATCTCAACTCCAGTCCAGTGTTCAGAAGGCATGGGAACTGAGGACTAACTGCTGGGAACCGACCAAATGGTCGACAATAGAAAGGTTTGTCTTATTTTTAATTTACTTTTGATTTTGTGTTTCAAAACAACTCTAAAATTAGTTATTTATTAAATGCTTTAATAAAATAATTCTGAAAACTCTTTATTAGTTAAAAGTTTATTGACGTGAATGTGATTTGAATGACATTTTGAGACTTCAATAATAATTTCGGTTTATTTTCATTTCCAATAAGTCTTTTAAGGATTCACTTTTGAAGCAATAGAGCGGACGATCACTAAAATAAAAATTTGTTTTTCAAATCTTGTAATTAATAACAAGTTAGCCATGGATTGGAGGCTCGATGTGAGAGATGATAATCGCATGACTCTTATTATCATTTTATTACTTCAATGATTTCATTTGAATTGTTAAGCAATCAGTTTTAGGGAAGTCTTTGTCAATGAATTCCAATTAATTCAATGAATGCCTATAAATACATAAGACTTAAAATTTAACGCATTTTTGAGCCATTTTTTTAGATTTTGATTCTATAAGACCTAAAAATATTGTTCTCTGTCTTAGAGACGAGTGATTGCCCGCGGCATCAATTGCTCCCTATATAGAGAGAGTATCTTCTAATCACTCGAAGCAAAACTTATTTATGATGTAAGATATATGTGACTCAAACCAGATGTTAAGCATTTGTTCATTAATTTCTACAATTTTTTGGTCCATATTCTTGAGAACAGTCTTGTCTTCAGATCAGATAAACGCAAAGATTTGTTTCTCATTCAAAATCTTTCATAACTTTTCGGAAATCTTTCGCCAAAACTCATTGTTTTTGGCAAAAGATTTCATTAAAATTTTATAGTTTTCATGACTTTAGAGTTTAAAACAAATTTGAAAATAAGATCTCTTCTAAACTCTAGTAATGATTACAAAGAATGCAAAATTGAATTTCTATTCACCACTTAATTAACAATCGATTGAAAATATTAATTATTCTTTTGTTTGTTTTCTTCACACAAATTATTGAAAATAAAATCGCGAAATCGAAAATCGTTTCATTAGTATTCAATATATGGTTTGCAATGCAGGGATGACCAAACTCGACCTACTCAGGGGGATAAGGGAGGGGATATTTTTTGCCACAAGTCCTAAGGAGGACTAGGGGGTGATTTTTCGGAAGTCCCGAAATTGTCTTCGGCCACTTAATCCACTTAAATTAAGGCTAAATTTAACCGAATTAAACCGTTCTTTCACTAATTAGTTTTAATTCGGTCTTAATTACGCTAATTTAAGCTTAATTGTGCTAAATTGTGATTAAATCCAGTTAAATCGAGCTTTAATTCAGGTTGAACCCGGTTCTCGACAGCCATTTTTCGGCCAAAAAGTCTAGGTGAGGTCGATCTTTCGCTTCCAACTCAGGGGGTTTTCGGGTTTATCCCCCTTTGGGTATCCCTGTTTGCAATGACATAAGTGTTGAGGAAATATCCTTTTGTTTGAGATCTTAAACTATTTTAACTGTATTTTTATCACTCATTTACGATCAGTTATAACATTAATGACACTAATTGTAAAAGTGTTTTATTCTTTCGGCAAAATGTTTACTAAGTTTACGGCTATTATTGAGATTTTCATTTTCAAAGCCGTTGTCATCACTCGATAAAAGCGATTCTAACTTCGATTCAAAATGCAATAAACATTTTTGGGTTTGCGATGACATAGAATGGCATCACTTCATCACTGATCAGTTGATCACTTGATTCGGATCACAATTACATTTCCAATGCCAGCACTCAATAAACACTTTGTCATAAGTGATGCAATTGAATGAAAAAAAATCCCATTTTTTGTGACTAAGAATACAATAAAATTGTTTTATGGCATTGACTCGAATCGAGACTTACATCGAAACTATTTTGAGATAATTTGTAATAAACGAGTGATAAAACAATTTCAGACTAATTAGATCTCTGGTCGGAGTTTTGTCTAAAAGTAAACGCAAGGTTTGTAAGCAAACAAAGCCTTCGGACAAACATTCAAATTATAAAACAATGGCTTATATTTGTGACAATATTTTGCTTCTATTTTCAGATCATTTTCTCTTATTATTAGTGTTTTCTCTGGGAATGTAATACTTGGGACTAATTTTGATAATGTATTCATATCTAAAAATTTTAATTTCAAAGACTTTCGTAATAAGAACTTCAGAATAAATTAGTTATTTTTGTATTTCATTCACTGATCCGAACAATTGCTTAGATATGATTAACAATAAGAGCAGACATCGAATCCGACAAAATTGAATTTTTTCTAATGTTGTCTCTGATTCTATGGGAAAGGAGTAATCAAGTTTTGATTGTGATCGACAAATCAAATATCTTTGGACATCTTGATGGAGAGATCCATCGACTTTGATGAACCGGGAATATCCCTCTTTTGCCGATTCTTGAATAATATCTTTAGATTATTTCAAACTCTTTTAGACTCTTTGAAACAAAATAATCGGAAAATTCAGAATTGTTTGAAATGAACGGATTCTCACTGTTGTTATAGTTTTATGAATCAATTTGAGGCCTAAATTGAATTGAAATGATAAACAAATCAATTGATTATTGATTCAAACGATGGAATCAATTGATGCGATAAATAAGAGAATAATCACTAATAATCAGTGATTATATTGAAAATAATGTAAAACAAATGCAATCGAATGATAGTTTCATTCATACCTCACTCAATGTTTTTATAATTCAAACTATTTCTCGATTCACACGATTTCGGGAATTGTTATTAAATATTTGAGAAAATGCAGAATTGGTTCACAAAATAGTCTTTAAATTAAGATTTGGTTAGTAATTGTGGCCTAAATTCAAGCGATAAACATATGACGCCTGTTATGGCTATCCTATTGGTATCCCATTTTCCGACACTTAAAATCGCCAAAACTATGTCAGAAATTCTGGATTTGATGTTTGGATCACATCTTTGTCGGAATCGAAATATGGATTCCGAGCCAAGAGATGACGCGAAAGGCCTCACCCGAGGCATAGATATGAGATCGGAGTGACTCCGGAGTGCCTAAGAATCGAGTTTTGAACGCTTCCAAACCCACAAACCAATAGCAGTCAAACCAATAGCAGTCAGTCGTCTCTTTCAGTGCAAATACTATCTCATCGTCGGTGCCCTTCACTGACGACCGCATACTTTGAGGTACTCTTGGCTACAGGTTTTGCACATTGAGTCGTCTGCAGAGGAATGACTTAACTCGTGAGAGTCGGCTCTCGTTCTGAGCCCAACACTCAAACAACTGTTTTGACACAACTTTCTTCGCGAGAGAAGCAACAGATATCGATCGCAACATATCTCTGGCGACCGTCAAATGCCCGGTCAGTCCGGTCTTCACCTACTCTTCATTGCTCTGACTTCGGGTTCGTAACCATTCGATCATAATTTTGTTATTTTTATAATGAATTCAATTCTAATCATAATTCGTGAACTCATCTAATCTTATGTTCGCTTTCATTCGAAATTCGTTTCCAAATCTTAACTTTTCTTTAAATGAAGTCTTAGACTGAAGTCTTTTGGGTTTATCTTTAGATCAGACTATCATTAATAAGATTCGTTTGATTATTAGTGAAACTCATTTATTAAGCAAAGATTTGTTTAGAGCTGTTTAGAGCTGAGAGCATATGATTTCTAATAAAAGTCAATTCAATTGATTCCATGTCTTCTATAAAACTTCAATCTCTTTCACAATTTTGACCAAACGATCAATTTTTATCACTTCTTCCGTTCAATTATGAGCTGACGAGCGATGCCGTGAATTATTTGATCGGTTTCTCCAAACTTTTATATTCATAATGAATGATATAATCGTTTCGGTGAACAAAAATGATAAATAAGGTCAATAATGAATATCGAATTTCATTGACGGCCTTAACTGACGAGTCATTAATATCCCGCATATTTTGTGTACATCTTCTCAATAATTCAATAATTGAAGCCCTTTGTGGTAAACAATTGGAATGATGTCACGCCGTTGTGGTGTGACCTTCGGGTGGCGGCCACGACCCGCAGGCTCTGACTGACCTTTTCATATGATTCTTATGAGGAAATTCATATTTATAAACAAAGAGTTTTGTAATAATATTTAAGAATTTAAATGATTTTTGGTTAAAATTTAATGAATGCGAAAGAGTTGTTGAAAATATTAACGGCGAGGCTATTGGAAGGTATTATTTGCCGGTTTGTGTTTTGTTGTCTATCTCTTTGTCTTTATGTTTGTCTATGTATTCGCCAATTCTTTTGTTTGCAGATAAAGACAAACAAATGAAAGTTTTATTAATTTTTCTAAACACGAACGAAGATCTTAGATATCCTTTCGATTATATATTATTGTTAAATAGCAATCCTTCAAATGACCCGTTGTGGCAATGAATCCCATTGCAGACACATTTCTACAGTCCTTTTTGATTTGTTAGGCCGTCCTCTGATGTGATCATAGAAAACATGAGCTCAGGATAATTGTTGTGATAATGAAAATACATTTACGTCTAAACTGATTAAAAGTAGGCATCGATGAGATCACGAACTGAATCGTTGTTTTTGATCATAAATTATTCATTTCGAGAAAAACACAATAAATCTTTGGCCAAAACTTTATCGAACAATCATAAAGATATGTCCAGACCCGGCACTACTGCTATTCCGCTATACCTCTACCCCTATAACCACATCAGCCATAAGTCTCTAAGTTTTATAAATAATAATTAATCGTATTTTAGTTACGGATGTCTTTCAAGGCTTTAGTTAAAGTGTCGAACAGAGACTCAAACTAAGACACATATGCCTTGAGTACATGAATTTGTCACAAACTAGAAGATTGTGATCGCGGGCATCGTTTGATTACTACCCGATGTGACTTACTCTCAATGCGATCACGTTTCTCATCCATACCTTTATTGAGTCAATAATATCTAAAAATTATATATTTATATATATCTCAACAAATAATGATTTTATTAGACGATCGCCGATAATATTAGAAATCAATGTCGCGCTAAAAATATATTCCGACGACAGGCAAACCCATTGTGATAAACCTGGTCACCCCTTTTACCTAATAAATCGAGCAATTATTGTCATATTGGGCATTCCATTGTGATTGTGATCCTGTTATAACCTCTTATGACATAAATTTATTGCGCGATTGCGTTGCATTTACTTTACTTTATTGTGAATAAATCAATAAAAACTTTTATAGTCTTCGAGTCTTTACTTATGTTTTCGTTCCTTTTTTGACTTCATATTAATCTCGAAATCATTTTCGACATAAATTAATTTTCATATATATTTAACCGAAAGCTTCATCGAAGTCGAGATAACTTTTTCTCATTTCTCAGGTTTCGATGGATTTTCAGTGAAATTGATTTCAGAAATTCTCATAACAGAGGAATGTGTTTGAGATGTGTTTGTCTGAGATCATCACCAAAACCATAATCTATTGAATTGACTCTAAATTATAGCTTTAATAAAAATAATTTCTTTGCAAACAACGAGTCCTTTGGAGTCCTTTGCAGTGGATTCGAGTATCGGGAGAATGATTGCCATCCCTTCGACCGACCCTTTGCTTAATTATTTGCAAAATTGTTTGAAACTTATATTCCTTTCATTGAGTTTAATGGGAAAGTAGTTTCGATCAAAATCTTGTTTGCTTTCAAAATTGTGGGAAATCTTGAGCCGTTGTGCCCAAGACTGGAGTCTTCAATGATATGTTCAGTGAAGTAAGCACTGAGTGCTTCAAACCATTAGAGGATCTGAATTATTATCAATCAATGGCTTTATGGCTATAGTTTTGGCGAAGATCTCAATTAACAAGAATTAAAGCAAATTTATTGACATTTATATACAAAACAAAACTATAATTACATTTGATTATAAGAAAGAGTCAGACGTGAACTCAAATACCCGAATATTAATTGTCAGTAATGATGATAATGACATAAATAGGAGCCAAACCTCATTCACCCATCACTTGAACACCACTTCAAATACATTCCAACGATTCATGACTTGAATTCGAGGCAATCGTTGCTCTCTTTCGATGATTTGGCGGCAAATATTGAAATTAAAGTTTGATTGAAGACAATTGAAGACAATTGAATGTCATTGAAGGGATTGAGGGCCTGAGCGGACGGCCTGAGTGGCAATGGATCGGTGATGACATGCATGACAACTCTCGTATTCAAAATTAGCTCAAATTATTCGAGTCATGAATAAAGGGCTAATTTTTCTTTAGTTTTAAGACAATCGTTAAAATTTGAAGAAATGAATTTTGAAGGCACTGCCAGTCAGTCATTCGTCCGCCCATTGAATAACTTTAAACAATATTTTCATTTTTGTGAAACTCTTTTAGAAAACCTCTTAATATATCTCAAGTTTTGAATAAATTAATAAATTTAATGAATCGAGCGCTCAGTTATGAGAATAGATATGATTTGAATCAGAATTTTTAATACTTAATCATATCCTTATCTCACATAAGAAAAGCCTTCAATTGATTTTAATAAAAGCCTTTTGAATGCAAAGCCTTTTATTGACTCAAAATTCTAAATTAAATTCAATAAAAGGCCTAAAATTATGGATTTTTGTCGTGCAGTTCATAGAAGTGTTGACTCCAATCGATCATCACTACCACAACCACTACTATAACCACGATCTTTGATCTAAACTTTTCGACCATTCAATAGATTCGATGATAGATTTGTGAGACCTAACCAAGTGATTAATTACTCTTAAGAAGCATTTCGATGATTGACTTCGAAGTCAATGATGTGAACCATAATTGAGTGAAGAAGTGTTCAAATGGGCATTTCGGACAAAGTAGGCAAAGAAGTGGTCGGTCGGCCGATCGGGCCATCAGGTGGTGAACTGAGGTGAGGCAATGAGTTAGTCCGTGCAAATTGATTGACGAGTTTAACCAAACCATACCATACCTGTTGTTTCACTCGACTCTTCTGCCAGTTTTGTGAATCCGATCGGAACCGGTTCTTAAAAGCGAATGACGTTTGACTTTTAAAAAATAGACAAAGATATACAGTCTATGACTCTATGAGAAAGTTTTCACATAAAAAATACTTTTCAGAGTTCGGCCAAAAAATTGTTATTTACTCTTCTGTTGAAAATAATAGGCTTTACTTCTTTGGACCAACAAATGAGATCTATTTCTACAAATGTTTTACTACAAAGTATATCGTATTCAGTCTTTCAGACTCTTGTTATTTAACGATTATAAATGTTTAGTCTCAGAAACCATTGACTCAACACATCTCTTAACCATTTAACACAACTCTAAACATTCAAACACTTTCTCTTCACATATAAACTCATAGTTATTGCTATGTTTTAAATGATTGCAAAACTTTTCGTTTCTCTCGGAATCGGTTCTGAAGTCATGACCACTAAATGGTTTTAAATCGAGTCGAAATAGCAATGCATTTGTCATTTGAATCGGTATTTTAATGACGTTAGAGCCCTAACAGAGGACTAATAGCCCTAAGAGTGGAAACAATTTTGCATTGGATTCATATTTGCATCGGTTTTGAAGTCTAATGTTGTATATAATGGTGAATATAATGTTGGATCTAATGTTGAATCCAATGGATCTGTTGTTGACATTGAATTTTGATGACCTTTTGTTGCTTTCTATACCTTCTATTGCACTACAGGTTGTGCTTCGCGTGTAGTTATTACGTGAGGTCGTCGTCCGGACAGCCGTCCCAACAATTTTATGTAATAACCAATATTTTAAATATTAAGCCACAGACCAGTCCTTAATAACTCTCCTATTAATGACTTCTTGCTCTCAAATTTGCGGTAATTTCACCAAATTTTCAGATTTGATTAGAGATAAAGATCTTATTATGGGATCAGAGCTGACAGAGAGTGAGCTCGGATTTGATTGCATTCGGGTTAGAATCCGAACCATTGTTTGCAAAACAATTTGCAAATAAACGCAAATTGTTTTCGTTGGGAAACTGAATGAACTCGACTTCAGGTCTAATGGCATCGAATGATTAACATTTTGTGGTCGAAGATGTGATCAATAGTTTTGTCGAATATCACGAAAGCATAGAATAATAAAAAATTATTAATCTCTAAGTCTAGACATATTGGGAGCGGAATCGTATGATAATTACCAGTTTTGACTCTCATTTGGCTCTAATGGCGATCAGTAATTAGTTTTATCAATAAATCAATTGCTTGTGATTCGTGTGAATCACATATTATTAAAGCACTTGATTTGAAACCGAAATCATAATTAGAATCTATTTATTGGTTTTGTTTGTTTCCAATCGTATCTATTGGTGAAATGACTTTTTGTGACTGTTCCCCATCAGTCGAGCCCTTGTCTGGCAGTCTATTGATTCTCTTCTCCCTAATGTTCAGTCAGACACACATTTACATCAATTATTCACTCAAATTCAATGAATTCAATGCTCGCATTCAACACAATATCCAGGGTTTGAAAGCCAGTCCTTAGAGTCTAGAATCCAATTCATTTCGATAATTGGATTCATCGTTCGCTTCCAAAAGATGTGAATCAAAGATCGCAAACCTGTTGAAAATTTTTGGTTAAATTTATAATTTTGGGTCAAAACATGTGGCAGTCGTTCAGACATTCAGTAATTTGCGTCCAATAAGTGTCGCATTAATTAAAGTGCTCTCAATTGAGATTTAAAATTAATTAATTTCAATAAAATGGAAGATTAAAAATGAAAACGAAGTTAGCATTTGATTAAAATTTAGTTGATTTTCGTTACCGACAACTAATTTGATTTATTAATAGTTATATTTATTTTGAATATATATTTGGAATATAAAGCAAACAAAAATTTGCGTTATATTAGAAGAAACACAAACCGATCGAAGTCTAACTGCAATTAAGCGAACATTTCGATAACAAAACTACAAAATGACTCTCAATTTCCACAACGGGTTGACTTCAAGTAATTTTCATTCCATTGTGAGTTTGCCATATCTGGTCGAACCGCTAACTCGAAGCCTGTTTTGAGACAGAGATTGTCGGATAATATTTCGAATTCAGTGAATATTCATTATTAATATTTTGCTTCAAAACACATAAAATGCAAACACTATTCAAAAAGTTATCATTTCTGAGGCCATTAACTATGCTTTTGATGCGGAAATTCGAGCAAACATTTAGAGAAGTCCTGACATTCGAGTCAAGTCTCATAACTTTTCAAATATTCAATTCATAATTCAAATAATTCCATACAAAAGCATATTTTTATTTATCTTTGGGTTAACTCTAATGATATTGTCATAAAGTCTTTGCATAGGTCTGCAAAGGTCTGGCAGTCCTTTCCTGAGCGACACTTTCTTTATTGGATTCTATATTTGTGTTACGCCCCGGAAATCCATATCTAAATATTAAAAACTCTTTTATGTGAAACCAATTAAATGTGAAAAACATTATCTTCGAGTCAATCGACAGTCGTTTCAGTCAGATCTCAATCAATGTTTCATTTGTTGTCACTCATTAACAGTTGACTTCAATCAGATTCAGAGAAGAATTTGCTTTCAATTCATTATTTTTGTTGAAAACGAAGGAAACGATGAATGACTCGAGAAATTGGAATAAGGATTGAAATGATATTTGTTTTGATTCCCATCGCTAGACATGAATATCAGTATTATTCGACTGAAGAGTCGATTGAATGACAGAAACAATGATCTCAATTGAGATTCCGATCTCTGCTCGTTATCAGCGAAAGACCTTTCTTTGGGATCAGTTCTTTTGAAACACGTCTTGAGAAAAGAGCGAAAGTGTTTGATGTCATATATTATTAAAATGGTAGCGATTCTTGTGATGGCAGTGATTGGGGATTGTCTTCAGACTGTCTTCCGGTTCATTTAGTTTTGTTTCATTCGGTCTTTTATTTTAATATTTCAAACACTTATTCAAATGCATTGAATCGATCGAAAGCCTGAGAACAGAAATCCATTTGAAAGGGAATTCAAACCTTTCAGACGTTCAGACATTTTCTGAGATAAGAATTTTGAAAACTCTTTACACAATGTTTTAGAACATGATTAGAGTCTACAATAATCTTAGGTTTCCTTCAGTAAACTGTTTCGGAAACAATCCATTTGTTTGTTCACATCAATAGTTCACTGAATCACTAAATTATTAGTCGTCGTCTTAACTCAACTTTTAAATGGTTTTTAAGAAAATTCTTTGTTTTAGACTTAATTTTACTCGACTTCAAGAATGTGAGTAAAAATGTATTATATATTTGTTTTATTACTCTTAGAACACAAATGCCTTAAATCTAATGGTTTTGGCGTTGATCTGAGTTTTTGTTGCAAAAAACAATTAGAAGTCATGACTGAAATCATAATAACAGTGATTTCAATTCATGGCTCCCATTATATCGAAGTCTAAGCTCTAAACCCCTTAAATCACTCATTCCTTCAGACTTTAAGAATAATTTTATTGATTTCTCAAAAATGATTGCTTAGAATCGCAAATGAAATGAAGAGATTTAACGCCAAAAGCGGACGAATGTATTCATTAATTTGCATTTCGAGACCTCTTCGAAGAGTACAGACTCTGAGCTCACAAAAGGCAAACATTTATTTCATTTCTTTTTTATTTTAGAGGAATTATTGCAGAAAATAATTGATAGGTTTATAACAAATTTCTTTTCAAAGAGTGAGTGAGTTTCTAATGGCCGTCATCTGATCCCGTGTTCAGTCGGTTCTCTAGATTCTGGTCATTAGACAAAAGTACGTGTTTATCGTAATAAATGAAGTTTTAGTTTTCATTTATTATATCGGAAACTAATGTTTTGGGATTACATATAATTGATGTTCGCATCCAATAAGGTATACATTATTTATCATAAGTCAGACAATAATTTTACGGCAAATACTATTTGCAAATTAGAAACCATATGATTAGAAACTGAGTAATCATTATTGACATGATTTGTGAGATCCTATCGAAAAGGATTAATTGAATTCAATTGATTCAAATTGATATTCACTGCCGGTAATCACAAAATCATTGAATTTTAAAATAGAAAATTCAAAAGAATTCGTTAGACATTAGATGAGGACTTGAATTCTCAATCGGAAAGACCGACCGAATGGCTTAACATTTGGCACTTCAAACATATATTTGCATTCATTACCTGTCATTGAATTACAAATGTCTCGATTAAATTGAAATTTAAATAAGTTTCAACAAAAAAGCCCAGTTTGGAACTATTAGTACCATAAAGTACCACTATGCATCGTAAAGCAACCTATGTATGATCAGGGAAATGGAAATAGAGATAGAGATAGAGATACTGATAGTGTTATCCCGGTCTCTCTCACTTGCCGTGAATGTCAAACTGATTTGAAGAGAGGGTTCGCTAAACCCGGTGTTAAACCAATTGATTTGATCTTTCGGTCAATGCATTCATGGATTTTAGCGAACAATCAAATGTTTTTAATAAATAGACGAATAATTAAATTAAATTTATTAACCCTCGCTTTACTAAGGTTTTAGCGCTACGGATAATACCTAACGTGGCCAATCTGAGATCG
>JAQGAJ010000959.1:0-11748 GCA_034689365.1 Liebstadia similis
CGAATTAATTAATGTGCACTAATTCATGTTCTGCGGTCTGTTGATAGCAGAGGCAAAGGCAGGCATTGGCGCAATGTATCACTGAGTCTGTTGGGGCAGCACCTGTGCCACGTGATTCTTGGCGCATCAATTACGTTTCTAAGACATCTTCCTTCCCTCCCGGGAAAACGTAGTGGGAAAAAAGGAACGAAAAACCAAGGGAGGGAGGGATTACCCCACTCTATTTACAATACATAAGTGCAATGAATTTGGAAGACATTCTGTTTTTTTTTACTCGAAAAGATACATAAGATTTCGAGTTATCCATAGAATCACTTTTCTTTATTTCAACTATTATTTTCAACAATCTCGTTAGTTATAAAAACTTCTTTTTTCAATATATCTATTAAAACGATTAATCGATTCATATTCCGTGATATTCTGTGTATTTTATTTTAATGACTTATTCTTATTGTTTATGTCTTTAGTTGTCGTAAGAGATTGAATCACTTGTGGATAGTTTAAGAATTTGATACTTTTGACAATAAGGGTTCAGTGGTTTGCCTACACTTCCCTCGATAGACCAAATTGTGAGTCGAATCTATAAAAGTGTTGACGGACTGAGAAGAAGGACTGAGAAGAAGGACACAACGGTAACGACCTCTCGAACAGTGAGACCGACGAATATTATATAACTTTAGATCTCTTGAAAGCAATCAAATGTTGGTTTTGGCAGATATCGAGTGAGTGATCGACCAAAGGATCCAAAAGGAAACTAATATAGAGTGCGAATCGCAATATAATTCTCTTTTGTTATTCAATACTTTGTGTAATATTCATCAAAACTAATCGATTCGATAACAAGTCGTTAACACTTCGGATATTTTAAACGCTTTGACGACAATCAGTCACTTATTGTGAATATTTTGTTTGTTCTGAGCACTGATATCAACCATATGTTCATTATTTTAGACAAAAACTAATTTTTATAAAAATGAGTAAATATTTTAATATCTGTTTGTCGTTTGAAAACCGAATCAACCGATTATTATATTTATCCGAATACTAACTCCTTTTGAATGACATCGCGTATTGACTCAAACAATGCTCAGAGAAAACGGTTTGCAATAAACCCGAGCCTTGAGTTCATTGACTGTCACATCAAACACAGTAAAAGTCATTCAAATCAATAAAAGCCCACACTTTTAGGCAAAAGATTTGAGAATAAAAATAAAAATTAATTTCATGACAACAAAAGTGACGCAATTTTTTGCTACTTCTCAATACTTGCGATCGCTTTTCACGAATATTCATAAGAGGATGAAATCTTTTTTGTTTCTCTTCTTCTTCTCGTAATTCAATCTAAACTCAACTGAATTAATGTAAAAAAGTAAATGAGAAAAAAGAAAATATGAAAATGGATTAAGGGATGAATGAAATTGTCAAAAATTGTCTAAAGGATATGGGAAAAAGGATTTGTGACTAGATTCACCGAAGGCCCGCCCCCTCGCAAAGGCATTGGTGTTATTTTGAAAGTTTTCACATTTACAATAGATTTTATAGATCCCCGCAGAAGACTATCTCATAGACGGCCTATTATACAGTGATATATTTCAGAAGGGGTTTATTAGATGGGAGATCTGCCTCTATAAATGGGTATTCCCTTAAACATCCCTCATCAAGATAAATGTATGAATAGGTGGTTTCTATTTTTCTTAAATAAAAGCGATGTTTAAAACAAATAATTTTATTTTCGGTTTCTTTTATTTTGTGTGACATAAGAATCGGTTTTCCTTTTGCACTGTTGTTTGAGATGACATCGCGAACAAGTGTTGCAATGATTCCACGTTTGTTTCACACATTTCCTGCATTGGTAGCAATGGTTATACGGCTTTCCATCCCTTGCGGTGCAGTCATTGCACTTAAAACAATGTTTGTTATTCTTTGAGACATATTTTAGGCAATAATCGCAATAAAAATATCCGTCGGTTTCGGGTAAAACAATGGATGACAACTCGATATTTGTGTATAGTCTGACCGGAGAACCGAATTTACGGCCAGATTCTTCGGAATGAAACTTATTGTGATTCTCGTAATCAATCATATAATCGGATATTCGAAGGAATGGCATACGAGTTGTGATTCGGTGTTCATTAAAATATGGAAATATCAAAACAATTGGCATAACTTCTGATTCGTCAATAATATTATTACATTTTCTCCAGATTTGGTTAATCTTTTCAATAGTTTTGGCCATCGCTTCGATGAGACCACCAAAAGGCGGATCAATAATAAGAATAATCGAGTCTTTTGGCGATCCTTTTATGAAATTACTCAAAGTTTTCTGAGCCTTAAGTCCATCGAAAAAATAATTATTAAATAAATTGAATTTTAGATACTTTTTTGGCGAATAAAACTGTTTATATCTATCGTCGATATCGAGTAAAATGCTCTTCAAATTCAATTTATTTTTGTGACAATCAATGTATTCGTGAACTGAAGGACAGCCAATGCTCACCACATGAGTGAAACCTTTCTTCTTAATAATGTTATTAACCATAAACTTCTTGGTCTTCGTTGAGAACAGATATTGAGCGCAAAACTTATTGTCAGTCAAACTGTTCATCAGTTTTGTTGGAGTTCTTAATTGGCTTTTGTTTAGCGATGATATCATTTCGTGATTCTTGTGGTCTAATAACTCGTCTACTGATGAGATAATAAGAGAACATTTGCGGCAAAATTTGAGTCCACTTTCGGTCAATCGGTTCGGTGTTTTGTAATAAACATACTTATGATCCGCAGTTTTCGTGGGTTTGGCCTTCAGTTCTTCTGATTGTCCAGATTTGATCCATTCTTCGTAAGGCATATAGAAATCACAATCTTTTCTGTTCCGACACGAAGAACAAGAGTAATATCTCTTCTTTGTGTCCACGTTTTCCACTTCGAAAAGAAGAGTCGGGCCATGACTGCAGACCGGGTTTGAGGTCAGGTTCGAGTCCAAGAGTGCTATTCGGGAACCGTTAGCAGAGGAAGGGAGCGGTCGGTGACTGTGACCGGACATAAGTGCGGAACCAATTGACGGACAATTGAAGACAATTGAAGACAAACTATTGAAAAGTGTTTTGTTTACCAATTCATTGATCACTTCATGTGTTTAAGACTTTTCTCTCAATTAGTTTCCCTCTGTTTGGGGTTAAGTATAAGCTCTCAACAAAACTGATGACAACTTATTTCAAATCAAAACACAAATTACGTCAAAATATAAGTTTTGTTTTGATTGACTTCACTGGAGATCAAAGGGAAGTCGAAATCAGTTTTCGTCACATTTATGGTTAGATTTGTGTTCAGAGAGTTAGTAGTGATATGACAGCTGAGCGATCGCTTTGTGATCAATGGTTGGCTTTGAAACTGATTTCGCCCTAAAATGAAATTCAATTACAATTTTAGGGAATTTTGATTGAAAATAATGAGGAAATGAATTATTGAATAAATTAATTGCAATTAATTCAATCATTTCATTGAGTTCTTCACAATTAATGACTAATCCATGTCTTCATCAATGAGTTTAACTTAAGGCGAGGCCGGACTATGGCTGAAGTGAGTATTGATTTGATGGACAGCCGACTGATTGTCTAATTTGATGGCAGACTCTTCGCAGCGAAACCCGAATCGGTTTGTTGGGAGCGAATGAGTCCAATCGCAAGATGAGAATCATTGTCAATGGAAACCAACTTATTGTTCAAGAGATTAGCGATACCTCCGATGACAGTGCCATCGATTCAGGCAATTCAGTCAAAGACAACAAATCGCTTGACTCTAATCAGGTCTCAGATCAAAATCAATTAGTTTTGTATTAACTGAAGACATGTGTTTCAGTCGCGACTTAGCTCTCGTTTGGTTCATTTGCATCGGAGCTCTGCCTTAGGCTTAGGTCTATCGATAAAAGGCGGTGCAGAACACGGTCTTCCGATTCTCATCTCACGCATTGTCAGTGAAGGTCCGGCCGATACCTCAAAACAACTCTTCATTGGCGATGAGATTCTGGGAGTGAATGAGTCTGACTTTAACAACACTACCACTCACGACGAGGCCCTCAAACTTCTGAGGGAATCGGCGAATGAGATCACTCTTAGAGTCAGACATCACAGGGCGGCCAACATTCTGCGGAAACGGTGGCGAAGAGATGACAACCATATAATCGATTTGCCGAATGATAACCCACTCATACGTAAGACTTCTAGTCCTGAGTCATCCAAATCTAGGGATAGTGAGACCAAAGTGACAGACAATTGGAAGGAATGCATTCGAATGGAACTCTTCCTCTCAAATGTGTCAAAATATGTCGGTTCCAGCGATAAACTCAGAGACGCCGGCTTTGAAGTCAAGGCATTGAACGGACAATCGGTTGTCGTTCAATGCGATAATGAAGAGATTTGTCGTCAATGGTGTCACACAATCCTTACAACAATTAATAACCTGACCAATAATCATGTTAGTCGTGTTAATATTGATAATTTGAAATTTCTTTTACTTAAATAAGGTCTTAATTACAGATTAAACTCATAAACAAATCGTTGCCGCCATCGGAGCACATATTATACATGGGTTGGGTGTCTGAGTGCCAAATCGGGTATCAACCGAAGCAGAGCTACAAATGGTCACACGTTTACCTCTTAATCAAAGGCGGATCTGTCTATGTATTGAAGACTCCGCCAAACTCTTTGCTCGAAAACGATAGTCAATTGAATTACCAGTTGTTAACCAAATCCTCATTTCATTGCAATTGCTATCAATCGGTGTTTCGTTGCGTCAAACCTACGGAACAGTTGGACGAACGGCGAAACACATTTGTCATACAATGTGCTGAAGACTCTTCAATGCAGTACTTCTCTACCGAAGAGGCCGATGAGTTGTCCAAATTGAAGAATGTCTGGCATCGCGCTAATTATCATTCGGTTACACAACTCGGGGTAATGTCTAGTCTTCACATCGATCGGTAATAAGTGCTAACATTCTGTTCATTTGTAGAGCAAAACATTTCCAGTGATTTGCGATGGAATGTCCGGTTCTCTAACACTGGACTGGAGAATGGGTTTCTCTCTCTATGACCCGGTACTAAAAGAGTACAAATGGAACTATAAGTTCCATCAATTGAAACACTCGTCAGATGACGGAAACTGCGAATTGTCGCTGACTTTTGTCACTAATCCAAACGATAGTCGTATAACAGAGACTCAACTCTTAGAATGCAATTCATTACAGAATCTCTTGTATTGTATGCACGCCTTCCTCAGCGCCAAAGTGGCGTCAGTTGATCCCAGGTTTTTACAGTCATCTTAAGTAAACAATTATTTTATATTAATATATAATTTATATTAATTTATATGTTTATCAATAATTTAGTGCAACATTCAGTTTAGTCATTCATTCACTCACTGATTATTACTTGAGTTAAATGTATTTATTAATATTGATTGGCCAGAAGTCCATTAGTGGACAGCTATAAGCACTTATGCAGAGCACCGATCACTAACCAGTGGTCACCGAACCAGCGGTTGTGCTAACATTTGGACAACATTTCAATATATTTTACTTACTATTCGATTGCCTTTAATTAATATTATGCCAAAGCTTAAGACAATTGTTATCAAACATAAGATTAATCTTTAAAATAATGTTATTTTTATCGTTTTCCCGCGCATAAGCCGAACGTTCGGCTTATCTTGGTTAAGCCGAACGTGCTAGTGGGTAAAAGTTAAAAATGACCATTTTCGGATAAGCCGAACGTTCGGCTTATGCGCGGGACTTCGATAATTTGAATCAATTCAAGTTAGGATTCAGTGGACATGTTTTATATCAAACGCCTATTAGAAATCCTGGCAGTAAGTAAGCACACGATAGAAGAATTTTTCACTATATTTACCGAGGGGGATTCAGTATATACATTCGTTTTCCACCCCGATAATTGTACAAAATTGATTTAGTACAATTAAACTCAATTTAACGTAATCAAGACCTAACTAAGTTATTTTCGATAATAGCGAAAGAACTGATAAATTCGGTAAGATTTAGGCTTGATTCAACTGGATTAGGGGAGCCAGACCAGTTTATGGAATAGTTTACATAAAAACCGATCCCGAAACACCCGAAAATATCACACCTTATACTCCATGGTGATGTGAGCTAGCACAAACCTGATATAAATCATATAAAAATTACAATTAATATTCATATTTATTTATAAATTCGAATCTAACAGATTATTGATTACAGGCCGTCATTATATTCCCGAAAATTATTATCCAGATAAAGAATACCCGCGATACTTGAGTGGAGGCGCTTATATGTTATCTGGAAATATAACAAATAATATATTGAAAGTTCTGGAACAATACAAAGGACATGTATTAAAAATCGAAGACCTCTTCATTACTGGAATCCTAGCAACAAATGCTTTGATAGATAGACACTCGAGTTCTCTCATCAAATGGATTGGATGTAAAGATGGATGTGGCTTTAGGCGATTGGCTGTTGTGTTCACCTGCAACAATATAAAAGAACAAGATGAGTTTTGGCGAAAATTCAAAAAGTGTTCATTTTAGAATATAATTTTTCAAAATTTTCAAATCAACGATTTAAAATTTAATCTTTTTCAATAAATTAAATTAAAATTATTTAAAATCGTTATTTAATAAAACATGCTAATAGGGAAATCTTTTTGTACCTGTAAATTTCAATTTTACCCATTTGAAAGAATCGATGATCAATAGAGTTGTGAGTTGTGAAAGATAAGTAAATTTCACCTATGAAAATTTCTGAAAATTTAGTGAAAGTTTCATCACCAAATTTTGCATTTAAGAGGAAGTTTCATGAAAGTTTTACTGATCAATGAAAAATTTGTGAAAATTAAAAAAAAAGTGATTTAAAATTTAAATGAATCCTCTAGATCATTAGATCAAATTCTAGTTTATTGAAATTTCATACCAACGAACGTTTATAGGATCAGTGAATCCCAGGTTTTTATGTAATCATTTAATTTTGTCTTATCCATAATAAAGTTATTTAATGTTATGTTATCTCTCAACACTTACTCCCCGAAGTCCACACATCTGGTCCTCCGATACCCGACTCCCGATGACTTCGGCTTCCGTTTCCTCACTCAGCTGATTCACATCTTGGTTAAACCGGTAAGTCACTGCCCCCCGGTTCCATTAAAGTTATGTCTGTAATCAATGATTCTCTAACCCGAGACCCCCCCTCTGGGCTCGGCTTGACTTAATGATTCTCTCTTCCCTTGCGCACCCCTGAGTAAGGGATGACTATGTGTCTACCCCTGAGTATCCCTGGTTATGGGATTACTATGTGTCTCCCCCTGAGTATCCCTGATTATGGGATAACTTTGTGTCTCCCTTCCCTCGCACATCCCTGAATATGGGATGATAATATCTCTTCATCTTTTACCAGTTCCCCTAGGGGACTGGAATGGCTCTAATTTGCCCCCAATCTAACTATCTGAAGACCCGTATTTTAGGGTCAGAACTTGAAACCCCTTTTAAGGGAGGGTGGTCCTCTGTGGGCTACCCTCACACCTTAATAATATGAAGAGAAAAAGAGTATTACTGATAGAGTGAAAGTACAGCAGATTCTTGAGCCGGGCTCTGATCCAGTGCTGAACAACTACTTGTGAAACTCGAGCCGAAGTGGCGATACTTATGGTTAGGTCTCGTTCTTTATCGAACTAATTCATCAAATGAACGGCGAGAGTGAGCGCCGACACACAGACGGGAGTCAGGTCTCCGAAGGATCGCTTCCAACGTTGACAATGAAAAATAGATAATCTGATAGCAGAAGAGAAACGCTTGCAATGCATGTGCACAGGCTTTGGGAACATCTCCTCAACGGAATCGTCGCTTCAATGAAAGACAACTGCAATGATATGAAGCGATAAAAACAACAAATTCTTTGTCACTAATGACTTAACGAATGTACTGAACGTAAGACAGGGAACGACTCGGCATATGATGTGTCAGACATTCATTACATATGAAACTTCAAAGTAATTCAAATTACAATCAATTAGATTGCACTCAAAATAGCCATTAATTGCCTCTGTTTTGAAATATTTGAATAATTAATAAGAAATTTAATACACATTTGTTTCGAAGAACCTTAATTATAAACTAATTCGCGTCACTTTTGTTTGAATTCGGTTCGCAATTAAAATATATTTCTAATTATAATACGAATAACGAGACTATTATTTGAGTTCTCAATTCAAAGCCACGAATCCAGTTATGAATTATATTCTTATTCAACTCTAAAATAGAGTCAATTGTCGTATAATTATGTGTTTGCGAATACCCTTAACTCAATTTGTCAGTCGTTTTGGTGCTATGTTTAGCACAACTTCTCCTCCAGTGCTCGCAAACTAATGACTAGAAAATATTGAAACTTAAAATTTTCCCCGAAATGCAACTAAGAGAATATAAAATGAAGGTTTCGGTCATTTAGTGGGCATTCAATCACTTATTATCAGCGAAACTGTCGATTACTAACTGGAAATAAATACCAATCGATGACAATCTCTTCGAATCCAATACCGTATTAGCGATAGATAGAGAGCACAAGTGAAGAGCCATTCCATAAGTGTCTTGAAATATAAAAAGCGTGTCAGCGATGGAGAGGCTCTCGAAGTATCTTTTGGTCGATTAATATATTACATAAAATCAGTGAATGTGACCAAAAAATTAAGCAAAAAATTTATATCAAGTGAAATGTTGAGAGCCTTCGGGCCATCACAACCATCACAATATATTTCATCCGATGTCACTCCAACTTATCTCCGCTCAGATCAGACCAATCGACTAAAGGAGATCCGGAATCAGATCCCACTAAAAGCAGTAGACCTTCAATTCCAGTGACTGATAAAGAAACCGGTCTTTTGGAAGTCCGCACCGGGAGAGGGAAAGGGAGGAAAGAGAGAGATAGAGAGACATTGCAAAAAAGCTTATGTCGCTAAATGTCTTATTTTTGAAAGTTTCCTGTAATTTTCCATTTTCCTTTTCCATTTTCCATTGTGTATTTCCATTTTCCTTACATACATTTTTGAATTTTTGATGTCAAAATGTCGAATGTCGCATGTGGTTTTAGTCCTATCCAATATGCCCATGATGGAAGTTACGAAATGTGGACTTTTCTCTTTCAATTAAATAAAATTAGGCATTGAAAATTCTATCATAATTTATTATCTAAAACAACAACAAATTAATCTATATTAGTTGCATAATTTTGCGCAATTTGATCATGATTACATTGTTCAACTTGTCCATGTCCATGCCCTTGTCCGGGTTCTGAACTCGGCGACGAATGGGGGTTTAACTCGCTGGTCCACCCTGAGAAATCGCTGAACTAGGTTAAAATTAGTTTCAATTTTGGAATTAAATGTTAAAAAGAATATCTGACAAGAACAAAATGCGCGAACACCTTTTTTGGGCACCTTTAACTTTTAATCTCTTTGCACTATAACATATCAAGTTCACTTAAATAACTTTAATTATGATTAGAGATTATTTACTCATCATCACTATCAAGACTTATGATCAGAATAATATGAAATGCAAGATCTATATAATCTTTGGGAAAACATCAACTTGAAAATAAATCCCGTTTCACCATTCAAAATGACTTAACGGATTAAATGATTAGACTTTATCAAGTAGTTTATCACAATAATGTGAAATGCAAAGTAAATATTGACACGAATTTAGACTAATCATCAAAACCATTTCATAGGTAACAATAGCTTGGATTGAATAATGCAGATTACCATGCTTATTTTACTTATCTGGAAACTGATGAATACCTAGAAAATTGTTTTCAAGATGTTTGTAGAATCCGGATTTGGCCAGGTATATATAAAGTGCAAGAATACAGTGTTGACATTCAATTTTGAGAAATCATTCCAAGTTCACTGAATACTTAACACGATGAAAATTTGTTTGGTTCTTCTCTTCGCTTTGGCCATTGGTAATTATAATTCACATACCATGTTCATTAAAAATTTCTACTCATGGTAAAGGAATGTCATATGGAACAGCCCATGATGGGCGTACCATAGTCGATGTCGACAATCGTGCTGTCTATGTGTCTAAGGAACAGCCCATTGTCTTCAACAACAAGGTGTGCAAGAATAGTGCTGGAGGAATATGCTCGTGCGAATGCCCCGATAAAGAATGTTGTATCTCTACTGTTGAAAATACCCTCTATTGTGATTGCTGTGACATCGGTCACTGCACTTCCAAAAGATGCCAGTAAATATCCCATGATGGAAATTAAGAAATGTCGACATTTCTCTTTGAATTAAATAAAATTAAGCATTGAAAAATTCTATCATGATTTATTATCTGGAATCAACTACAAGAAATTAATCTGTATTAGTTGCATGATATTGCGCAAGTTGACCATGATAACAATGGTCAATTTGTCCATTAGAATAATCTTGGATATTGAACACTGTTGAAGGCGTACCTATATTGACGGCCACCTCATGAATGTTATTTTGCTTATCCATTTCCTTGCTCAAATAGAACGAGATTGTTACCGCCCAAAAGTTGGCCCCGACTAATAGCAAGAATATGAGGCCCAAGTAGATCGTGACGACGATACTGACACCCAATGTACAGGACATTAAGAACACGTAGAATCTCAAAAGACGGTATTTGTCTTTGACGATAACGATCAGACCAAAAACTTGCAAGATAACTATGATGCCACACCAAACAAACAATATTGGCTTGGTTATTTCCTAGATAGAAACTCATAAAGTGCTATTTCTAAATGTACATTAATACCAAGAACTTTTCCAAACTCTTAATCATGGCGTCCACCAACTTTTCGTCCTTGATGATATTACGACCATCCTTTCTTAATAACTAGATATTCATTAGAAACAAAAATTCACCATGATTGTAAACCTCGATAAAAGTATTCATTCCATAGATCCAGACCGCGATGCAAATAACCACAGCGGGAATGTTAACCACACAACCTATGAGTGAACCAACTTTTCGTATTTTGATTCGCTCGTGAAGAACGGGATCAGTGATCGACGGCATGATAGAAATGACTCAATTGATAAGATTATCAAACATTTTATAGCTTATTGTAATATCGATCTAAGTAATGACCAAGACAATTTGTTTGACGCAAAAAACTAATTTGTGGCACTGATTGTTTTAAATATTATGATATAGTTACCATGGTATATGCTAATTGTTTATTGGTTATGTTTCATCATTTACTGAAATCCAGGGGATATTACATATTTGTCACAAACAATTCAATTGAGCAGTTCATAACTGAATACGCCTTTTTGGTAAATATCTTGATTAGTTTGTAATAACATATTTTGATATTACATCACCATCATAAGACTTCATAAAATTATCTAGTCCTTGGCTAACGTCTCGTCCTCGGTATATGTACTTCCCTGAAACTCCACTAAATTCTCTGCTCTCACCATTGGTTAAGGGAATAGGACTTTGTTGGGTCCAAGAAATATTTCCCAAGAAACATTCTAGAAACTTTCTCTTTGACAAGCAGGGATGCGCAAGCTCAGCCAATTCAGGGGGGGTATAGGGGGGTGTATTTTCGGGAGTGCCGAAACCGGCCGCGGCGGCTCAATTCAGTTAATTTACCGCTAAATACAACCGAATTAAGCCGTTCTTTCGCTATTAGCCTTAAATCGGTCTTAATTACGCTAATTTAAGC
>JAQGAJ010000960.1:0-11744 GCA_034689365.1 Liebstadia similis
TGCTCTTCCGATCTAAAATCAAATATATTTTATTTACATTATTGCAAAAATTTCTCTCATTTTTGTTATATTTGTGTATATTATAAAAGAAATTATGCTTTTTCTGACTTTAAATGCTCTGATTTTCAACACAAATATATTTGAAAAACAAATTTTGCCGAAAAAACAAAACACAAACCATTTTTGTGATGACTAACGCATAAAATGCTCTGAAATGCTCTTTGAAATTGAGATACTATTTGAAAGACGAAAACGAAAGTTAAGTTTAAGATTAGTTTGAAAGATAATGTATTTTAGTCTTAAAACTTCTTGGATTTGATTTTCTGTCGATTCAGTCGGAATACAAAACCGAAAAACGAACCGAAAATAAAATCATTATTAAAAGGACGACAAAAAACTGTTGAAAATGTGTTACTAAATATGTTTTCGTATTTCGGAGGCTTTTCTGTGGCCGAGACTCAGACCTGTCTTTGGCCGACACACCCATCCGTACATTGACTGCTCTTTTAGATCCAAAAGACTGATCTCTTTTGGCCAACAGATTATTGGCCAAAAACTGAGAGATATTTTCATATTTTTCATTACTTAAAGCTCTAAAACGACGACTGAATGCAAATTCTTGTCGATTGAATGCAATTGGAATTCGCGTGATATCCACGATAACTGTGATAAGTCTCATAACTTTCAAGACTTAGACATCATTTCTATTTAAAGAAGTCATAAAAGTGTTAACTCAACGATCAAATAACGGATTTCCTATTGGTTTACGAAACCAGTGATAAAACACATAATAAAGACTAAAAGCGGAAAAATAATATCCAATTCTTTGGGTCACAAATAAGGCTAATCGTAGTCTTGGATAAAAATCTTAGCGACAATTCGGACCAAGAATTGTAACGATTCTAACCTTAACTACAAGAGTGAGAAATAGCGATAAGACTGAAGAGATTCTTATCGATAAGTACTTTCATTCGTTCCTATTTTGAAATTACTTGTAATTCAACGATAGTATGGAAGAGAGAGAAAGGGAGAGAATGAGAGAGACTGAGAGAGACGGAGAGAGAGACCGACCGAACATTTTCGACAACATATGCAAACTTGAGGACAGACTCGAGAACACAAACACATCCCATCCGTGACTTTTACTACGGGTATAAATGAGAGGCAAATGTTATCCCGACTGTTGATAATAGGCATGAGTTTTGTGCCCTTCCCTACAGTACTGCTGAGATGACTATCAGATCGGAATCAAGTAGTTTAACGTCTTTAAGAGAGGGATGTCTTTTATGTGGCCATTCTATGGCACTCATGCCTTTCCAGTCAGTTCCCAATCAGACACTCATTCCAATGATTTGAATGATTGTGAAGAACCGCGAGCTAAGAGCTAAGGAGCAGATGTTCGCCAAACGCAACCCTCTTATGGCAGACAAAGGCAATGAAGTCTGTGCTCGAGGTGTCCGAAGAGATTGAATATTTGATTATTTTATAATGAATTTCAATTATATTCAGCGGTGGCCACGAGTTTAGACTCCAGGAAAGACTACTTCGGATGAATTTGCAATTTTCCGAGGCTAGAGGTCTCCCATTGTCCCCCACTGTGCTCTACTCTACCCTAACCTAACCCTAACCATTGAAAAACTGTGTTTTAGATAGTGTTCTACTGTTAGCCATCCCTTAGTTTGTGTAATGAATTTCTATTAATAAGAAGTTTAATTAAAAATTCAAACAAAATCTGTTTAAAATTTAATTTTTAAATATATTTCTTAATTATTAGAAAAATTTTATTTCTTCTCAAAAGCGAGTGAATAAAGAAAAGCCGTTTTTGATTAATTATTTGTGACTAGAATTGAGATAAATTTATAAATAAGTCATAAGTGGTTTTCGCTGAGAAGTCAAATGACATTCAGTGAATGGACTCAATTCAGTCATTGCTTTCGTTAGAAATGCAATGAATTTTCAAACGACAGAGAATTATAAATGAAAGCAAAAAATTCTGTCAAATATTAGAAACGAAAATATGTTTTGCATTAGTCATAGGCTTTGGGTCACAACAAACGGCAAAATAGTTTTATGTCATTAACTGAGAATCTCTAATACTATTCCTCATTAATAGTGTATTTCGTTTTCGGTCTAATAATGGGAAAAATTGTTGGCCAACACCACCGCCAGACCCGACCATTCCATACCAGACCAGACCATATCCAATGGGAATGACTGGCTTTGAATTAATATCGAGTTAATTCAAAAGTCATTTTGACTTTTGGCTAAACTAAAGACCATTAATAGTATAGAAATATATTAAATATTTTATTGTTAATAAATATTCAAATGCTTTTGGGATCGAAAAACGATTCTCTCGTTTGTCTAATGTTAGACGAGTTTAACAATTGCTGCGATAGATGTTTGAGTCGATCATTATTTGCAGATAAGGTTCACTTTATTTTCGCCATTAATGAGAATTTTAGTCTTTTTTGTTGTTCGAGTTGTTGTTTGTCTGTGTGTGTAATACCTGTCCACTTGACTGTGCACTACCTTTTGGTTGTTAACCGTTTAATTAATGTGTTTTTTGTTGCTTTTGTTTTCTATCCAATACTTCTAATGACAGGTAACTAACATCGAGTCAGTTAAGGCAATGGGAAATAGGAAATAGTTGTCTGTCTTTCATATGGTGTGCACTCTTTGGCTCTCATCTAAAGGTTTCTACGGTTTGATAGCCATTCCCTACGAAAGCCATTGCATAACAACACAAATATGTTGTACTGAAAGACATAATTTTGTCGATTCGTTTGGTTTTTGTATTTTTAGATTCGTTTCTATCGCTTTCTAAACATTCTTCACTACATTAAAGTCGAAACTCTTGGAAATTATATAATCGATTAGCTCTTCTGTTGAGACACCAAATGAGGAAATACTCGGTTTGAATGCGAGAAACAATTCACTCATTCATTGTTTTCATAAAGTTTATGCCAAAAGGCGTTTTGTGTTTGGAGGCAGAGATAGATTAGTAATGCTATACAAGAATCATAAATAAAGCGAAGAATTTCTTCAATTATTTCTTCATTTGATTATACGATTCAGTGATTCACACAATTTGATTGTTAGCCACATCTCAATGGCTATACTATGGTATGGCTCTCAGAGCCTGTCCTTCATTGGGCTCATAGTTTGCATTAATATGTTTATTGCGATTGCGATAAAACAAAAATTATATGCAAATGAAATGATATCTAAAACTAACGAATGGATAATACATTTTGTGGTCAGAGAAGAGGAAATAATTTGTAATCAAGAGATAAGAAGAGGAATAAAGGCATTTGAATTAGGATTCGATTCATCCGGATCTCTATCTGTCTGTCTCTCTGCCGGTACTTAATGTGTGGGTCTGTTCAACAGCCGTTCCTTTGCTATGCTCTTTGCAAATGATGTTTATTTTGGTTTCGACACAATTACTGCTCAATGAGTATAAAAATAATTTAAATAAATAATATTAAATGAGACGAAAACTTATTACCATAACTGAAATGTTTGTCTCCAATCGTATTGTTTTCCATCTGAACAGTGAATAGGATTTCATTCAAAGTTTTAGTAATTTTTAATTATATCCCGGACTTCACAGCTGTGTCTCTCTCTTATGTCACACCCCGTCCCCTCTCTGAGGATCATTAAGGTTCTGGTGGTTTAGATAATTATCAGACAATAGGCCATAAAATATAAATCAGTTATCAATAGTTTTGATCTGTTTTTTCGTGGAAAACAGACTTTTTTGTGCGGACACAAATTGATTGATTGAATTGAGTTTTTCGAGTTCTCTATATATCGGATATAATATTATCTAAACAACAGTCAAACCAAAGGTATAACCGATTGGGCGTTGAATTTAAATAAAGAGAAGATTCAAATGAAATATTAGTTTTTTTTGTATAGAAATCTATAAAATCTTTTTGTGAATATTCTTCAGTCGATATAATAGTCGACGAATAGGTGTTATTGTTATTACAATTATTATGCGATTTATTGTTAGACTAAATAATAATAATAAGAAATTTGGTTTTCGTACTGAAAAGAAGGGGAAGTCCTGAGAGTCCCGAAAGTGCTCAGACTTTTCTTCAGTCGCTCCTAATGTCTGAATAAGGCTTTCTTAGACGTGTTTGGAGTGTCGGACACAAGTGAGGACCTGAGGAGAGCCGACACTAACAAAGGAATTCATGAATTCAGTTGAGTTGAGTTGAGTCCGCGACCGAACTCGAAGACCAACTATGGCTTCGGTAGAATAGACGAGTGTTTTGTCGTTCAGTTACCGCTCAGTCAGTCAGAGGACTGGACTCTAAACGGTCTGACAAAATGGTAAATAAACTTTGCATAAGAATAGTCGTAATATTTTCATATTATAAATACGTTTTTGCATTTCATTCATCCCATAGTCTGAGACTTTGGAAGCGAAACAAGCATTCAATCGGAATAATAAATCATTTAATAGATTAGTTTCGGTTTTGGTTCCCGACATATGCCACCGGTTTGTGAGCCCTAAAGAAAATATCAGTTCCTCTGAGATCGCGATTATTTTTGGCAATACTTAGACCTCTTTAGACGATTTAAAAAACGTTTATTTTATGCGTTAATTGTAAGTATTATAGCGCTTGAAATGACAAATCTCTGATCCCTTTCCTTCACTGCCTTCCCGTCCAATAATAGGTTTACTTTTTTGCTTCTGATTAAGACTTTTCGCCGAAATGTGTTGTCAGAGAAGAAGAAAATTGAAAATTTCCACTGAAATCAAGTCTTTAAAGAAAACTTTTGCATAAAAATTGATAATAAATTATATTCAGAAAGCATTTCAGCTGTTCTTCAGTTTTGTCTGCTTTTCTTCTCCTTTTCTACCCAATGATGAAACGGTGATGAGCTTTGAATCTGAGCCCAAACAAGAGATGAGCCCAAAGAGAAGAAAATGTTAATTTGAATTTGAATGCAAACGAGTCTATAATAAAAATAATTCAAAAGTTATGTCTGAAAGTCAGAGACAGACCTAAGGATAGGGAGAGAGAAACGAATAATACATTGTATTTATAAAGAATTAGTTTCGCGACGACTCCTCTCTTCTTCTTATTTGCATTAATTCAATGCTAAATATAATAATTTGTTATTTGAATTCAATAAAATTAATACAGAGATTGCTATTTAAATGAAATAACGATATTTAAAAAATGATATGAAACCAAAGCCACTATAATATCATTCAAAACATTCAAATTAGCCGTCGATTCACTTGAATAACAGCCAATTCACTGGTTTTCCTATTATTGTTGGGCACACGATATGATGTGAACCTCAGTGATCAGGGATAAGACGGTTCCAGCGGTTCCACTGGTCCTCCGCTGAGATATTGTATGGTTTTTGAGGTTTTCTATCCATTAAAATCCAATACCACTGAAATGTATTTATGATGCGAATCATAAATGGTTTAAACCATCTGTCCTTTGAATAAATATTGGAGTGACTGAGCGTTAGGTATGGATAGTATAGCAAGTGATGAGTCCTATGTTGGGCTCAATGGACCGCCGACTGTGTATTAAGACATAGCAAATACAAAGGCCTTTCGGGCGCTTCATATTTGCCAATATCTATACAATAGGTCAGAAAAAATAATGGGAATTATAATATGAAAATTGGGAATTTTTCAGACACTATTGGTTCGGTGTTTGTATGTTATGTTTAGGTCTACTATCGCTCCGAATATTTTACTTTTTTGCTCCTTTATATACAGATGTGTGCAATCAAACAAATGTCGGTTCCCTTCGCTTTATTGAGTACGAGAGGAGCCAAAAGGCGTGCGATCTCAACGAAAACGGCACACAAAGAGTGAATCCCAAGAGGTCTTCGGCTTCGAAGCCATTGATAGGAAGCGTAGATATAGACAAATAAATAGCATATGAATGGAATCGCGAGGTTATGGCCATATCGGACATAAACATAGCGCTGGCATTGACTTTCGTTAGTCAGAAATATCTGTCTTATTGTCGGCCGCGATGTTTACACAGAGAAAGTGTTCGCCCGAATCTCCAACAGTGGTATAACCCTTAAGGCAAACATAGCAGGAGTGAAGTGCAGAGAATAGCGGAATAGCCGTCACATTCTTGTATAATAAGTACTCTTAATAATTCTCGGGCCCAGTGTTTGGCCGTCAGTCAGTCTCTCGGTTTGCTTTTCCATACAACTAATGGCATTCAACGGATCCAAAGCCTACTCTCACTGTCCTTATCCATACTCTTCCAACTAATTCAACATTAAATCCAATTTCTAAATAAATATAAGAAAAATAGGATTTTCTTTATAATAGTTGAGCCCTTCGTCGCTCACAAAAGCCCTCAAACTTATTGTAATTTATTTATTCAGAAGAATATTCGCAAAACTTTTACTCAAAAACTTATTTTTGTGCTCAACTCGTGTGAAAATAGAAGAGTGTTTTGAAAAATAATTTGCTTTTGGAGCTAATGTTTGTCTCATGTGCTGAGCAACTGGTCTTAACGACTGCTGTCCTCTACTTGACTCCTAATTTAGGACACGAGTCGGCGAACGACGGCCGACCGTCAGAGCAGTGCCCGAGCGCTGACTCATTCATTAGAATAATTTGGTATAACTTTCGCTTAATTTAATGTCCGATCACTTTATATGAGGGCTTCTCTGCTATGATATATGCGCTCAAGAATTATCAAAATTGGGCTAAAATTCTATTCATATATGTTGTCAGTTGAGGCAAAAAAGTCAGTCTCACAGTGGGCTCAGACTCTGTTCAGGAAGAGGGAGAACAGAATGAGATAAATGCTGTTCAGCGAGCGTTTGGATAACGTGTGGAATCATATTTCGTTTGCATTCACTGAAACACTCACTCAATGTCTGACTCGCTCTCAGATCCGAACCGATAGACCAAAAAATGAATGAAAAGAAGAGAACAAATGAAAAATAAAAAATGGATGTCCTCTACGGCTCTGACTCTGAGCCGGAGAGTCAACACACACTCCGAACACTGGGCTCGCATTCATCTGTTGGGATGCACTTGATATTAATGATGGCGAGAATGAGTCTTCAGACCAATCGACAATTTGTAACAACAATGTCCTTTTTGCAAGTTTCAAATGGACTGATCACTTGTTTGTCACTCGATATTTCCTCAATAATAACTAACCATGGTTAGGTTCTACTACTTTTCCAACTATTGATGAGATAATATTTCACATTTCACACTATAGTTGGCGTAAATTCTTCATTGATTTAGCGAAACGAAGCCTTTGTAGAGCTTTTGTGGATCTGTTGAGATCACGTTCGGCCGTTCAGACAATGAGCGGTTCGTTTGCATAGCAAAGGCAACTCTGGTCACGAACTCGGGCTTAACGGCGACTCTCGACTAATTTGAATTCAGATATGCATATGAATTGATGGGGGAATGGGATGTACTTTGAGTGGGACTTCCAGACCATCAGCCGGAGTGTCAATTCTCTATCACATCCATTCTCTTATACCGTTGGCCAACCATTCCCTCCACTAATGCTTCTGTTGATCGCATTTATTTTGTGTCTGTTGTTAACAATTTTTGTGATGTTCTCAGACTTAAAAAGCTTTTATTAGATTAACTGTTCAACAGTTCTGAAGGAAATACCGTTCATCTAATGTAGAATCCCTTTGAATAACCATTTCTCGTCTGAAAATCACATTTCACTCACATTTTTCATCCTTTCCTTTCGTCCGTTAATTCTTTGATTCATTTTCACTCATCTAATCGTTAATACCTTTTGCTGTGGTTTTGAATATTCGAGGCTTTTATTCATTAAATTCGATATTAAATTCTCTTTTTATATATTTTTCTGGTTTTATATATTCTTTCTTTGGTTTTATTACTATTTCTTTCTCTTTTAGTCCAAAACCAAAACCTTTTTATAGTTTGCTTTTTATTTTAAAATTGGATTTCAATTCAATATATTTTGAATGCAAAGAATTTTTGTCTACTCTTTAGGTTTAGAATTCCATTCTTGAGGTTATTTCGAAAAATATTTGTTGAAATACTGTTTTCCTGCAATTTTCTGACCATATGAACCTTTTTTAGTCAATATTTAACAAATGGGAAATTATTAATATTGGCAGCAAAAGGACGTAATGTTTAGATCAATTCAATTGAATTGAGTTTTGGAGTTATTGTATAAAAATGTTGTAAAAATTTTTGTTCCTTTACTATGAAATGAGATTTGTGTTTACGAATGAATAACTCTGTAAAACAGCGAAAATATTTTTGTTGTACAACAAAATTGTGAAAAACTATTCTATGATTTCTATGACTGAATGCTGAATAAAATGCTATAATTATCTGTTAATTGAATGACAAAATATTTTTCACTTCTTCTGAAATGTAATTTTCATTTATAAAACATCACAAAAAACAGTAAACCGTTTATTGAAGAACGAGACGACTCTAAGTGAGACAAATGCTGGCGAAGAATGAAAATTCTTAAGACTTTGCATTCAATACAAGATATATATGTTTTGTAAAAACAAGATTTTCAACATTTCTGTTTGATTTTTACTGATGTGAAAAAGTTTTGTCTAAAAGCAAAGGAAATCATGTCTTCTGTGAACGAAAATGAAAAATATTTTGTGAATTAGTTTATGTGACAATTCATTTGAACGGAAATAGTATTTCATTCGTTAAGTCTTCACATAATTCGCGTCCAAAAAGAGGATTCAATGGAAAAGTTGAGCCAAAAAACTGGAATATCGGGCGAAAAGTGTCTCCGCTTTTCGTTTAATACCATTTCTCTCCTAAACTTTTGCCAAAACCAGACATTAATTGTCAGAATTGACACAAAATTTTTTGTTCATCTTTTGTACTATTTCTTCAAATGTGTTGCAAATAGTGATAAATAACTCAAAATTCTATAAAATTCAATAAAAACATCGCTTAAATGAACAAAATAACAATTTTCACTAACTTATAGCTCGATATTTTGCAAATTCTGAATAAATTGTATTTAATTATTAATATTTTTGACGTTCGAGACATTAAATCAAGGGATGAGCCAATAGTGTAATTGTGAGCGATGTAAATGTCAAAAATGGGAATTTATTAGTTATGAAAAAGTTAAACAAACTCGACGTCAAATCAAAATGATTTGAATGGAAATAAATTCATGACTTTTATTGTGAAAGTTTTTGTCGCGAAAGTAATCATTAATTAATGACACGAATTATGTTTTTTCTACAAAACATGAATAATGATTGTCTTTTTCGTCTAATTATTCTCATATATTCAACAATTCTGTCGAAAGAAAAAATTCATTAATAATAATAATATTTTTGTCTCTCTTTTTATGAAAAACCTGTTAATTACTAAATGACTGAAATTTTCGCACTGAATATAATTACCGGTCTTTGAGTGCATTCAATGCTTAACCCAAACCAAAACTTCTTTCGAAAAAGTCTTCACATATGAGCCGAATATTAGTTTTAAAGTGAGTTCTAATGTCGAGTTTGAAAGTGAAAGCATTCTCTTTAATGATAGTCTCATAAAGTAATAAAACAATGAATTCTTGGACTCAAACCAGAGATAAATTGGTTATTCATGTCATTAGAATTGAGGGAAAGTTTTCTCTTCACAAATGAGGGGATAGTCTCTTGGCTTTGGATGTCTTACCAGAGACTCATTTCGCACTATAAGAGCCATAAATTGTGGTCAAAGACATCGCTAACTTTGTGGCCATTGTTTTGCATAATTTTTTTCGCTCTCAAGTATTACTACATTTAGATAACAATTGTCTTAAACTCTTTATTTCGTAAATCACTTGAAAGCCAAGTCTTCTCTCAGTCTTCCCTCAGTTCTGTCTTTTTATGGACAGTCATTGTCTCTAATGGTATAATCAGTTTGAATGCAAACATAAGGCAAATGGGATTTGTTATGCATTTTTTCATCGCTGAACAAGTGATTCAGTTTTGGCCACACTTTCCACTCAAATATCTTTTACAATAATCTATTCTATCCGTCATTTAATCCAATTTCACACAATTTTTATGGCGTTAGACTTGAATTGTGTTTTCCGTTTGTGTGGAACGCAAACGAAAAGGCATTCAAACAATTCATAGAATGATAAATATATTTAAATGTTTTGTCAATACATTTAATGTTTTATATCCTTTGACTGAAAAACACGAGATATTAGTCTCGGATTGAAATAAATGGCTTAAGTCTAATGTCTTAATGTCTTTACTTTGAGATTCATAAATGAAATTATTTTTATTATTCGTTTTGTCATTTCAATCATCAAATGCTTTTCAAAAGAGATTGAATTGTTTTGCACCAAATATTTCATAATATTTTTGTTTCGGATTATATCAACAATTAATTGATATATCAGTGACTGAAATGTTTTATTTCTTTCTCAGTCTTCAACAAAGACTTAATTTTTGAGTTCAATTACGAAATGTGTTTCAAATTCCTCTTTGGAGTCGTTTCGTGTGATTCCTTCACTCAAAACCTAAACTTATATTATTATTAAAACTTATTGAGGTTTTGAAACAATCGTCTTATTCAGGATTTAATTCACAAAAATGATTGTTATTTAGTGCGAAAAATAGTTATCAAAACAGTTGTTACGAATGTCTGTAAGGATATGTGTTTTTTGAGGTCAAGTACGACAACCGAATCGACGATCAAATAGAATATTCACAAAACAATTGTGTATTCAATTTGAAAATTAGCCGAAACTATAACACATTCGTGAAACACATATACATAGAGGGTCTGAGCCAAAGGGGTTTGTCTCGCATTCAAATTAATACCGTTTCCTCCAATTTTGGACTCTAATGGGAAAGGCTTTCGCTATTATATGTCAAGAATTGGCATCAAATGTATAATTATTATCGTTTATTAAGTTATTTATTGTTCTCTTTCTAACAATTGATTGAATGTGAAAATTCATTATAAAATTCTCTGACAATGTTTGAAAGCAATTGACATGAATTTGATTTCACTTTTTTTCAATATCGGAATATTTTGTTCAGTTCTTGACCTCTCTATCAGTTGCTGTCAGTGTTCCCTATGTTTTGTTCCCTTATGTGGTAATTGAAGGCTCGACACAAACACCAAAGGCTTTAATTAAATCAGAAATTTTCGACTCAATTGACAATTCTGTTCACACACATAGACATTGACCTCGGATTCGGCACTCATTTAGTGTTGAGGACAGGCAAGGGTTGAGACACCACTTGTTTGACTAAGTGAACGGTCAGTTAGTCATTGATTTTTGACGCTATTATTACTGTAATTCCGATCGAATGAAAGGATGAAAACGTTTTCCTAACCATTGGTTTCACATTCCGGCCGTTCATTAGTCTTCATATAAAACTTTTGGACCGAAACTCTTTGTCAGTCGACTTATCTTTATTTATACCAAACTTTTAAAGTGAACTCAACGGTAGGGCATCGGGTCTAACATGTATTTACTATAATGGCCACACTCTTGGATACTCTGCGGCCTAAGCATTGGTAAAGGGGTCGGCAGTGTTGGGCTCAGTCAGTGTTCAGTCAGTGCGAGTCTATTGTGTCAAAAGCACTTATGTTGAGTCAAAAGGGATTGGCAGCTGTGCAGGTGATAAATGAACTAACTCTAACTCCTATTCCCACCGTAGGATAGGGTTATGGACCCACTGTTAGCAACAGTTTAGACGCTTTTCCGAACGTTTGTCGATTCGGTTGACTCTGAAAA
>JAQGAJ010000961.1:0-11742 GCA_034689365.1 Liebstadia similis
GTGGAAAGAATTTAAGAATTTACCATGGTCACTAATAAGAATAAGCAAACATACTTCCCCAATAAACTATTGTTGAGATAATTTAATCGTTTGTAACCAAAATCATTGCTTTACGTCAATTCTGTTGAGTCGTTTCGACAATTCTAGTTAAAGGAATAGTTAATCAGTATATTAAAGTACCAATACTTGAGGCACTCAATAGAATCGACACAATTAACTTGGATTAAACATAAGGTAACTTTTAAAATCACCACAAAAACAAATATTTATCAAATGTTTCATTTATTAGAGATTTGCTAATTCTTCAGATCCATTGACGTAGTCTTCGCTCCACTTTTGTTCATTTATTTCTTCCCTTTAGTCGTCAATCGTTTGTCTTTACTTTCATTTTCCTCAAACTTTTCTGTCAATGCATTCCTTATAAAACGTCTCTTTTTTCTTGTTTTTCTATTTAAAATTATAAGAATAGACTGAATTATAATAAAATAGTGATATTAATGATAATAATAGGAGTAATTCAATAAACAATAATTGAATTTATTTTTTAATTACCGCAAAATAATTGTGTTAGTCCTTCGGCAAAGTCCTGGTCAGTCAACTTATGTTTGACCAGAATTTAAAGATATCCCTGTCTTCGGTGGTATTCTCTGTTCGAGTCATCAATTGCTTGATTAACAACCATTTAATTGCGATAATCATTAAATTTAAGTCAAATGTGGGCCAAAAACACGTCAAGAGTTAAATGCAAAATACAATTAATTAATTATTTTAAAGACATTTCAAAACCTTTACAACAAATTTGTCAAAACGTTAACAACAGTTAATAAAATATGTTAAAATTGAATTAATATTTGATTTTTGAAGTTTTAAATCAATAAATAGTCGATTAAAATGATTAAAACATTTAGTTATTAACGATATTAAAGTCAAAATAAAAATTTCGAAAGAAATATTGAAATCAAGACATTTGTGGCCAAACAGTGGAATGGATTTCGCAAAGAGTAAGCCATCGATTAATTTAGTGATGAGGTCTCATCTGTTTGGAGCTGAAGAGCCTGTTCTTCGGGAAGGGGTCGTCGTTTGAATTGATTATCGGTAACCAAATAGACGACAATCGCGACGAATATGAATACACAAACACCTAATAAGTTAATGACAACGGCGGCCGACGGGAAGTCCGAATACGAGGGGTTATTGTTCTTTCCGTCCCTTTCAGGTATTCAATTGGAATTGTAATCAAAATCATTTGAAAGATATTACAAATACTCACAACGAGAACATCGCCTTTTCAGTGATGCCGAGCAGAGCTGTTCCGCCGGCCATAACAAAGAGGGTGAGACCGATATACACGTGATAGGGAAGGAGAAGTCGGCGGTAGTTCAGAGCGATTCCCGGGAATAGGAATGATATGAAGCCGAAGGCGAACTGTCCCGTGAATAGAGTGGTAGTGAGGAGTCCGAGCCAACTGTGCAGGGAATACAAGTTCGGTATTCCCTCCAAACTATGGAAGTGCCAGACGGCCCACGAGCCGAACAGACCCAACACCAGAGCCGAACCATTCAGTATGGCGTGCATCACCTTCAAGATCTTCTTCCGCTCATTCCTCAGCACCCGATACACAAGAATGGCTAACAATTGACAAGAAATTGGTCTCATTTTGTGATATCAATCATCGATACCATCGCCGAAGATGAAGACCATTCCTAAGATCATGAATAGCGGATGAAAATTGAATATTTGACTGAAACGGAAGACAGGATTAGCTATTGATAAGGAGAACCGGAATAATACCTTCCGGTGGAGAAACCGATTCCACCCAAATATCTTGAGATCCAAACAGAGACCAACACAATGAGCATCAGACCGACCACTTGGGAAGCAATGAAGCCGACAAAGAAGTTGCTGGCGCTCCCGATCCCGAAGCCATCCATTCGAGCGCTGTTTTCGTAGTCCATCATCAGTGGTGTCGACAACTCTTCGGAGGTCTGAAACTCGCCTACAATAGTAATAGTGGTTATTTGAGGGCAGAAGAGGGACAATAACGTTACGGTTGGCCAGAGATCGCTCTCTCACTGTCCAAGACATGGATTAATCACATAAACCATAAATGTTTTGTCATTAAGATCTTGGTTTAACTCCACTGTTTGGCAGTGAAGTGTCATTTAATTAAAAACCAAAACATATGTTTTGAATGAATGAAAAACGTAAACAATTGTCGAAACGTTTGATTGGTTTACCTTTTCTTGCGGTCAAATCGGTTGTCGTTTCTGTGGATCTGATCCAAAGACTTTTTGGTTCACCTAATCATTCAATTGATTACTCGATTGAACACTACTTTCACTACAATTAACTGTGTTTTGAGTCATCGACTGAGGGATGGATCGCATGCGTTGACGACCGCTTCACAACTTTTGTTTACATTGGTATGAAAACACCTGAAGATCGGCTCAAGACATCTTCACCACACTTCTGGCCACTCACAACCATCAATTACTCAGTCCCTATCTTAAAGGTCACAAAAACTGGCTTTTGTTGCCCGCGACCCGACTTCTTGAGCCGACCGCTCTGACCACAGATGATAACTCACTACTGATGACAGCCGTAACAGACATAAAGTGCCGCAAATGTCGGCGAATATTATTTTCGGACAACATATTTGTAACGAATCACAGCGAAAGTTACGGCACGGAAGCAGTGGACGAGTGTTCCCGTCGGTCAAACGTGTATTATCTAAGCCAAGAACTGCTCACCGATTGGATTGTCGGCCAATTGGACCGAAGCGAGTGGACCAAAGGCAAGCTCTACTGTCCGAACAGCGATTGCCAGTCAAGAATCGGTTCCTTCAACTTTGTCAATGGGTCTAAATGTGTCTGCGATTGCCACGTCTTGCCGGCCGTTCACGTGATCCGATCAAAAGTGGACAAACCCTTGAATTTTGAACACAAGACCTAAATTGGGTTATCTTTATAGGTCTTTAGACTCTTGTTATCAATGGTTTGTTATCTCGATATGTGATAAGCATTTGAGCCGACATTCAATTATATATTTTATATCTATTTATAAACCGATAATTGAATTAATTGATTAAAACATAATTTCTGACCAAAGTTTAGATCAATTAAACGGAAAATTTGTAAATCAATCGATAATTAGCACAAAATGCCAGTCATTTTCACAAATGATTTCTTATAAGTTATATCAAGTCTTAAGACAAGAGTTTCGATAACTGAATACTAATCGGGTATTAATTTGTGATTTGAATTTCAATAAACTTAGTCATTGAGTCTCAGTCTTAAGTCGAAACATATCGTTAGTGTTATTCTAGGTGTTGAATAGTGATCCTCCAAACATTCCATTTGTATCTTGGTTACTTTTATTCTATCTACAAGTGGTGCTAAACACCCGACAACTGTTATAACTATGAGTGACATCAGAGGACGACTTAAGGACAAGTCGTAAGCTATTATGTTATGCAATGAAATGAATGCTCTGATTGTTTGCACTCGTCTTCAGTGACATATAGTGAGCCTTTGAGCCAATACTTGCCCCCAAAGACAATCCCTTCTTCTTCTATCTGTTCCCTAACTTCAGACCAATTTTCAGCTAAAATTCAATTCAATTTAATTGATTTGCGATTAAATAAGATTCAGTTCCGACTGAAGTCTAACCGCGTGTATGACTGTCTCAACTGATCCGATGATCACTTGTGGCGCCACTTCTGTCTGTCAGAGCCTTTGCAGCGATTCTTGAGTTTGTTATTGAAATCCTTACCTAAAAGAGACTGCAATTGATTCCAAAGGAGTGCTGAATATCATTGCTTATCATTGCATCAGATCTGAAGAGCAAATCCTTGACCATAAGAACCTTATAGATAGTGATAATTGTATCTCTTTGACAGCTATAGAGCCCATCACAGTATAAGTCTAACCCCGGACACCTCAGCAGTGCTGATCCGCCGACTCAACGAACCCGACCGCAAGATGTCTGTCGACTCCTATGACGCTAACTTAGCCAACATTGCAAAGGGAAGTCCACAGATCTTCCGACTCAGGACACAGTCGACCGTCGATGAAGGCCCTCAACTGCCCTCACGGGAGGGCACCATTCCCGTGATTGGTGTTCCTCAGGGGAAAGTGATTGGAGTGTTCACCAGTGGTGGCGACTCTCAAGGTCTCAAACTTACTCTCTTCTAAATGACCTTATCATTGACCATCCCTTCCATCACATCCAGGCATGAACGCCGCCGTACGGGCAGTGGTCAGAATGGGACTTTACTTAGGATGTCGTGTATTCTTCATCAAAGAGGGCTATCAGGGAATGGTTGATGGAGGCGAATACATAGAAGAGGCCTCCTGGGTCTCCGTCTCTGGAATCATACACAAGGTATTTAAACAGCTGACCACTGACCGTAACCTCAAGTACTAGACTTACCATTTGTCACAAAGGGTGGAACAGTGATCGGTAGCGCCCGTTGTGCAGACTTCCGTGAGCGTGCGGGCCGTCTGAAAGCCGCACATAATCTCATCGAACACGGGATCACTAATTTGGTTGTCATCGGAGGTGACGGCAGTCTTACCGGCGCTAATCTCTTCCGTCAAGAGTGGTCTTCACTCTTAGAGGAACTTCTTTCAAATGGTTCGTTCATTCGGTGATGATATGTGAAAATTGCTAATCTATTAATTTCAGGCACAATCACATCCGAGCAGAAGGAAAAGTGTAGTCATCTTCATATCGTTGGAATGGTTGGATCGATCGACAATGACTTCTGTGGAACAGATATGACAATCGGCACCGACTCAGCGCTGCACCGCATCATCGAAGCCATAGATGCGATCGTAACCACAGCCTCGAGGTTTGACTCTTCGGTTCTCAATTGAAACTACATCTTCTCTATATAGCCATCAAAGGACATTCATCCTGGAGGTAATGGGCAGACATTGTGGTTATTTGGCATTAGTGGCATCCCTGGCCAGTGAAGCCGACTTCGTGTTCATACCCGAATGGCCTCCAGAAATTGAATGGCCGCTAAGATTGAGTCGGAAATTGGAACAGGTCTGGAGTGATACCAATTAGTGTCATCCCTATTAACAATATTCACTTTTAGGAACGAAAGATGGGTCAAAGACTGAACATTATAATTGTGGCCGAAGGCGCGATTGACCGCGAAGGCCATCCGATCACTGCTGAACAGGTCAAAGATGTGATTGTGAAGAGCACGGGACAGGACACCAGAATCACTGTCTTAGGTCATGTCCAAAGAGGAGGTTCTCCGAGTGCTTTCGATAGAGTTTTGGGCTGTCGTATGGGCGCCGAAGCAGTTCTCGCCCTATTGGAGGCCACCCCTGAGTCGGAGGCCTGTGTCGTGTCATTGGACGGCAACCAAGCAGTGAGAGTACCACTTATGCAATGCGTCGAAAAGGTATTGACAGATGTTTTCATCCAAAAGCTGATCATTTTTTATCTCAGACCAAATCGGTTGCGGCGGCGATGAAGAACACGAAATGGGAAGAAGCGGTTAAACTAAGGGGTCGAAGCTTTGAACGCAATTTAGAGACTTACCGAATGCTGACCCGAATTAGACCACCAAAGTCTGTGAGCGAAGAACACCAGTCGGGGTACAGACTGGCTGTTATGCACGCGGGAGCGCCGTGTTGTGGAATGAATGCCGCGGTCAGGTCTTTCGTCAGAAATGTCATTTATAGAGGGGATACTGTCCTCGGTATTCATGAGGGCATCGATGGTCTCATTGATGGCGATATCAAACCAATTTCTTGGACAGAAGTAAGCGGTTGGGTCGGACAGGGCGGGGCATTCCTGGGCACTCGACGCACACTTCCCGAGAAGAATATACATAAGATTGTGGAAAAGCTTAGAGAATTCAGAATACAAGCCCTTCTTGTAATCGGTGGCTTTGAGGCCTATCACGCGGTCCTCCAATTGGCCGAAGCCCGACCCCAACACCGGGAGCTTCAGATTCCGATGTGTGTAATACCGGCGACGATCAGCAATAATATTCCCGGCACTGACTTCTCTTTGGGCGCCGACACAGCTCTCAACGAAATAACTGAAATCTGTGATCGTATTCGTCAGTCGGCACAGGGTTTGCATTACCTCTTCGTTTTGGACATTATGTTAATCTCCAAATCTGATCCATTATAGGCACTAAGCGACGTGTGTTTGTGGTCGAGACAATGGGCGGGTACTGCGGCTATTTGGCCACTTTGGCAGGTCTGGCCGGTGGGGCCGACGCCGCCTATATCTACGAAGAGAAGTTCTCAATCAAAGATCTGATGGAAGATGTGTTTCACATGCAATCAAAGATGGCTGAAGGAGTCCAAAGAGGTCTTATCCTGAGGTATGATCATAGATGACCGAACGCGAGTTCACAGACTGATCCAATAGAAACGAGAACGCGAACGCCAACTACTCGACAGACTTCATATACCGGCTCTACTCAGAAGAAGGCAAAGACATCTTCTCGACCCGAAACAACATCCTCGGTCATATGCAACAGGGAGGCTCTCCGTCGCCCTTCGACCGTAACTTCGGCACTAAGATGGCGGCCAAAGCGGCCGATTGGTTGCACGCGCAGCTCAAACTGCACACTCAACCCGACTGCTCTGTGGTGTGCGCTTCACCCGATACGGCTGTCCTCTTGGGGTTAGTCAGAAGACAGTATCGCTTCACTCCGTGTCAGACACTGAAGTTGGAGACGGACTTCAAGTAAGTTCTCGATTAAGACATTTCACTGAATATACTGAATATGTAATCAATGTTTGACTCTTTCTCTGCCGAACCTGAGCTTCGTTTGCCTTTTGTTTGATCTTTTGTTGAGTTCTTCACTTGACTGACACCTTATCGCCCCTTCAGATGTCGAATACCTCGAGACCAGTGGTGGCTCCGATTGAGACCTTTGCTCGAAGCACTGGCCACCCCTGTGAACCTCTGTGGAAAAACTCTGACCACCGCTAATGACTTTATTAAACTCCTTGACTCGTGAACTGACGTCTCGTAACCCGACTTATGTTTATTTGTAGTCAACACTCGATTAGTCTTTGATTTCGATTTTATTTATTTAATTATCGTTTAATTTATTGAATAACTGTTGTTGTAATGGGTTTTGTGTTAAATCTATTGTCGATGTCATTCACCCGATCCTCGCTTTAGACCATTGAACCAAATACAGAGCCAAATGCGTGAACCAAACCATAATTTGTCTCAATTGCAGACACAGAATACCCAAAAGACAGTGGTATCTGAAGCTGCGGTCACTGCTCAGGATTCTGGCCAAACACCAGTCCGCCTACGAACAGGAGGCCCAGTTCACCACTGACCACGACTTTGTCGAAGGCGATGACGAGTAATAACTCTTTGTATCGAATCTCCGATCACTTAATGTCTGTCTCTTTCTCTCTCCTAATAGTCTCTTCCAATAGTAGTTCGCTTTGAGCCTAGCCTTCGATTTCCTAACCATTAGTTCGGCAAAAGATATCGACTAACAGAGCATCCAATTGTCCCGACTTTGCGATCGGGACTTATATTCTGATGTTTTAATGACTGAATAATTAATTTCATGTAAATATCGACAAAAACTATAACATTTGTTGTATTTCGTGTCAAATATTTGTCTTAAAAGAGAATTATTTTTGTTTTACTTTAGTTAATGATTAAAATTATTCCAAAAATGTTTTAAAATGATTATTGTCTCTCAATTCTATTTTACTAAATTTAACCCATGATAAACATAAACTGATATCAATGGTAAAGTATTAAAACAAATTGAATTAATGTCACGACATATCACTAAAGTTTTAACCCTCGAAGTCATATTCTATTTATTCGTGGATTACGTTGGGTTTAATAATTTTTTCACCATTTTACTAAAAATTTTATTATTCTTGGTTTCATCGAAAACTATTTGTTCGAAGACAATGTCAATACAAATAGTAATCGATGGCAAAGAATCGAATCTTATATTATTAGAATCAGAATCTCTATAAGAGATTATTTCAACGCTTACTTCAGCCGAGAATAAGAATATATTAGAAGATAAACCTGGTATACGATTATTGGAAAACACGATAAAGTTAACATATCTCGCCGATTGTGTTTTGCCATAAATTTAAAAACCTTTTCAAAAATTGGACCTTAAAATGGAAATGAATTAAAATTATTTTCCAAACGTAAAGATTAGTTCAAAGAGTCCGAAGAAAATCAAAGCGTTTCCACAAATCTTATAGAAATTCAGTTTAAATTAAATTGAATTAAATTATATAAAAGCTTTTTGTCGGCTTTGTATTAATGGTTTCGGTAATAATTTTGGAAATTTATAGAAACAATTATCAATTAAGTCGAGCGCGGGTTTGGATTTCGGTTTATTTCACAAATTTTTATTCAAAAGTATTGAAGACTTGAAGTGATTTACAATAAAAATTAGATTCAAAACTATGTCTTTGTTCTACTTCTGCGGTAAACTCAAGACTGGATCCGATTTTATGTTCGATATCTCAATCAATCAAATGATAGCACTTCTGGTCATCGCATCCATTGTTGGCGTCCGAACCGATTCGAACGGAACAGAGTCTTCAACAGACTTCTCAGACTCAGACTTCTGTCAGGCCTTCAGAGACAATAACGGAAATGTTTTCTTTTTCCGCCGAAACTTCAAATTAGGAGATCTTAAGAATCCAAAACATAATATTGTGATCAAAGACAAGTACTGGACAGTCGAGTATAACGAAAATTCCGATTCCCTAAAAATGGTCGGAAAAAAATCCAATCCTTCGCCAATCTTCGGCTCTGAGGGTCTCATTGGAGCGGTGTTTCTGTCCTCTCCTACCAGTTTCGGACCCAAAGAAGACTATCAGACTCTCCTGGTCTTCAAAGCAAAGGTCGCTCCCTCGACTATTCTTGTAGAGGGAGCGAACATTGTCAATGATGACCTCACCGATCCGTTGGCTATGGATTACCAGAGAAATGATACGTTTGTGATCAATGATTTGCCGGCCACCCAATCGCCTGATATTGTCTTTAGCGGCAATCAAATTGACCAAATGTATGTGGTCAATATCAACGCTGACAACAAACTCACAGCCGAACGGTTCACCTTTCTCTGGCGGAAACACAAGTTTGAATTTGCGGACACTATGAAGGCGTCGGACTTCGAGTCCTTCTCAACCGACTATCGAGTGATTGCAATCAGTTCACAGACCGCTTCCAACGAGGGTTTCCTACTGTTGCTCAAAGATGAGGATCAGGATGTGATTTACTGGTGTTGGTTGGCCTCAATGGGAACGGTATGTATTGATTAGTAAATCAATCCTCAGTTAAAATCATATCATATCAATCGGTTCTGTAGTGCACACCAAAAAAGTTCAAAAATTGCAAACTTGAAAACAAATACCATCTGATTTGGGTTTCGGCCATCGTTTTGATTATAGTTTGTGTGATCGCAGTGGCGCTCATTTGTCTTTGTTATTGTAGCCGAAGACCGACCACAAAAGGATCGACCACTGAGTCAGAGGTCAGCAAATCAAAGGATCAACCAAAAGGTGGTCAGAAGGGAACCGCTCTATCGGGAGGACAAAAAAAACCTTCCGATGAGACTCTGAGATCTGACATCAATTGAAAAGATGTATTCAATTGTAATCCAAATTGTATTTAATTTGTTTGTAATTTTAAATTATTTCCTTAAATATATTAAATTTTATTAAACCAATCGATTGAATAGAATTTATGTCTCTCTTCAGTCAACACATTCAGTAACAAAAAATATTAACAAAGAATTTGGAAATAATATAATTCTTCAATACTCGAGTTCTCAAAACTAATTCAAATTTATTAATCGAAACTTTTTTATTTTAGAACAAATAAAAAGAATTTCATTTATTTAAAATTATATAGAAATAAATAAAACAATTATTATAAATAACTGAAGTTATCTTAAACTTAAAACAATTTCGAAACTATTTAAATATAAAATTAAGTGTTTTATAAATCTATTTTGGTATCCAATGGTCGCCCACACAAAGTAACCGGATTTTGCGTCCACTCATAAGACGGATAAATTCTAAATGACAAACAAGATGTTAAACCAATTGACTTACCCTCACATTAGACCCAAAATTCGATGTCATTATTATTCGATGTTTCAATTCTTGATCAAAATAGGCAGAGATAGTAGACTGAAGTTTAGTTAACAAAGTCAAACTAACAGTCTTCTATATCTCGCCGATCTGAACAAGTTCTAAGGTCATAGGTCAAGGGGGCAGTCCATCGATAGGTCAAACAACTTGCTGTAAATCAAACACATAATTGAGTCGAGACTAAGAAACCTTTGAATGTAATGAAAATTGATTAAAATTTTATAACGAGTTTACACACAATTCCGATAATATATGAGTTAAGGGTTGGGTTTCCTATAGTTATGCCAACAATCGAGCGAATACTGAACCGAAAACATTGGAATAACTATTCAAATGACAGCAAATGTAAACTTAAAGTTAGCTAAAACTCTATCCAAGCGTTCAATTCGTTAATCAATTAAATCATTAAATAATTTTTAAAATTGATTTCAATTGCATTTCAATGTTTAGACTATTAATGGATTTACATATTAATAATAATAATACCAAATAATTCGCTGTCGTTATTGATGAAAATAATCAAGATAATTTAGTAATAAGTAATTCTCGCTTATTTAAAAGATACTAAAACATATGAACTAGTTAAACTGAACAATTTTACCTTATTAAATATTTCAATTCTATAAAATAGCAAAATTTTTCAAAGAATTTTTATCTTGGTTAAATTCTCGAAACGAACATTAGGTAAATAGTAGCAAAGCTTGGTTACTCACCCCAGAAATCAAATTCCTAAACTCGACTAAAATCAAAATGTTTTGTTCAACAAATACTCAAACATTTTCATCGCAAATGTGTTATCATTAGAGTTACACCGATTAATTCAAACCAGTGCATTGAAAATCAGTGCATTGACATGAAAACTGAAAAATTATCGTGAATTCAAAAGAAGAAAATGAATTCATACCTTGTTATTCGTTGCTTTAGAAGTGATCTCGTACTCAATCAGAGCCATCAAACCAAATGAATCGATAAGTTTGTCGTCGACTAATGAAATCGATCGCAAAACGAATCCAATTTAAGAGTAAACGATTGAATGATGGCTAATGATCAAGATATTCGCAATGAATAAATATCCTGTAATTCTGAGCCAGACTTTGAGCCCTTAAACCGGATATTCTGACGATTGGTTTGAATTGAATTCATTTGTTTGTATTTCTCAGTTTACTCAGTCATTAATAACCGCTTTTCACCGATTCGTTAAATTGCTATTGAATTTCGGGCCAATTATTCGCTCCGAGATTGAAAAACATCTTGTAATTCTAGAAATGAGCATGATAATTGTGGCAATTCCTTGGAATTCTTGTAAAAATTATGTTTCAATTAGCTTTTATCACTTAAATCATACTTATTTTCCGAAATTAAACTAATTGAGTTCGAGGTATCAATCAGTAACTAGATACTTTTCAATTTTCCAGCAATACCAAGACTATACTCTACAAGTAATCAAGTTATTATCCAATTTTAGAGATGACTCACTCGAAAATTCCAGACAATCATTAGAGGGATCGGGAAAAAGTGGATCCGAATGTAATCACAGGAAGTATTTTAACAAATATTTTCAAACTTTGAAACTAATGTCGAATCGAATTTCATATTT
>JAQGAJ010000962.1:0-11739 GCA_034689365.1 Liebstadia similis
AGTGATGAACTCTTTGATGCCATCGATGGTCAGGTACTCAATGAGGATATTTCCCTCTAAGACAACGGTTCTTAAACGACTCAGTTTTGACAAATGCTTCAAACACTTGTCAGTCAAGTGTTCGTCAGAATTGAGTTTAATTGCTTTCAAATTGGGTAGAAATAAGTGAATGTCTTTCAAGTGATCGTCACTTAATTGTTCAAACATTAGATTCAATTTCGTTAAATATCTTCCGTTTTGAGACTGAAATCCGAAACAATTGATTGGTTGAAAGTATTTGTTTCCGATGTCCCAAAGAGATAAGTCCAACCGTTCCAAGCATTGGAAGCATTTACCGAAGATCTTAAGGAAGCCGTCACTTATTAAGTCACCAAATATACAGATATCGACGGATCGTAATCGAGAACAATGTCTTCCAATCATTTGAAGACTTTCATCGATTATGTGCTGTTCATTGATTGAGAGGTCATTTTGCTTGAGGTAAAAGAGTTCGGAATCAAGTCTTAAGACCTGAAGATTTGGCAAAAATGAGACGAATTTCAAAGTTTTGTTGATATTGTGTTTGTAGTGTTGATCAAAGCTAAGACTCAATTCTTTCAGTTGTTGTCCATATTTATGAACAAATTCTTCGAAGTCTTGTGTCGAAGGGTTGGTCACAACAACTTTAGTCAGTTTTCTGAAGATCGGTTCACCAGAAGTGTCCAATGCTTTGTTTGGTATCAAAATTGATCTTAAATTTTGTTTCAAATCAATTGTCTTAAGGTTTGATCCGAAGAACGAAAGCAATGATCTCATACTTTGCTCCGACAGACCCGAAATCGAAATACTGGTCAGTCTTTGGCCGAACGTCTTCGCGAACTTCTCTAAGAAGTAGCTATCGATGTCTTCTTTAAGTCTAAACTCAATAGACTTTAGATTTTTGAGCGATTTGTCCGCCAATTGAGTGAAGACTCGCAAAACCTTTTCATCGCATTTCACGTTATAGTCGATCAATATTTGGGTTAAATTCTTGAGTTTCTTCAACAACGACAACAAGTAATTGTGATTCAGTTCGTAGGTCTGGTTCTGATGAACAAACGACTGGAGGAACAGCTGTTTGTTTCCGGACTTGAATTTATGTCTCAATAACTCAAACCTCACGTCTTTATTGAATATAAGTCTTTGCCATTGATTGCAAACGCATTCAAACTTCAGTTTGTGGTCAAACGGAAGATAATTGAGGATCAGTTCGCTTAAGTCATCGCCGAATCTGTCGAAAGAGTCCTTCGGATAGGTTTTGGACATCTTTTGCAGACTTTGGCCTCAATTTTGGATCAAATATAACAATCAAAACGTAAACAAATATCACGTGATTTGCATTCAAATGACATAAATTACGTCAAACGACGGATCAATAGTTGAAAGTTTTGATTCAAAGTTGTCTTCAAATCACAAATTGATTAATAAATTGATTGATATTTAGTTTAATTGTTTTGATTGTATTTATTGTATTGATTCAGATGAAGAAGACATACATACTATGGCTGACTATTCTGGTGATCAGTTACGAGGTCTATAAGAGGGCAACGACTGCGAAGATCGCGATCCAGTCCTGTATAGCGGTCTCTCAATTGAGTTACGATTACGAGAATTGTGTCCGAGCGGTACGGAAGAGTTGGAAAATGGATGAGATTGAAGACGAAGAGCCCGAAGAAGGGAAGACAAATATGTATCAGTTCTGCTGCGGAAGTTGGGATCTGAATGACTGTCTCGTAGACGCGACCCAAGAGGTCTGCACTGACGACGAGTGCAAAGTTGTTTCAAAGTTGATGAAGAACTTGACAGAAGAACTCGAGCGCAACAACTGTTCTGATTATAAATACCGATCCTATTCATGTCATATCCCTTTCTGGTTAAGCGCTCTCGTCATCGGAGTATCGCTTCTTATTCTCTCGATTTCTGCATATATTTTCATAGACTGTTGCTATTCTAACGACTGATTCACAGAATATTCTTTCGGATAATATATTATTCTTATATTTCTTAAATCGTGTTTCCCTTTAATAATGGATTTCTTAAGTGTTGGCCATTAGTTCCCAATTAAATAGAATAAATAATTCAATTGATATTGTCTTCAATTCAATTGATCGATATGAGAGCTAATGATTCTTTGCCTGAGAGGGCGATACTTGCTTTGAATTCTGTTCAGGAATTAACGAGAATATCGTTTACGTGATTAATATCGAGTGAAATTGAGAGCAATCTTATTAGTAATGGAGTAAAAAACTAAAGACTTTTTATTTATATTCTCATATCTGATGATCGATTCAATCCTTGGCAGCAAAATCTGTAACTTTGAAGACGAGAGACACAAATGAGAGATAAGAAAGTCATTTATTATAATTAAAATAAATTTAATATGTATTACAAATATTATTAGAGAAGACAATAGACTAACGACGAGCAGAAAAGTCCCGATTGAGCCCTATTTTCATGAGATGTTTGAACGAAAAGTTTTTTGATAAATAGCTTTCGTCTCAACGAATAGTAATCTACGGGTTTGTCATTAGAAATACATTAAACATAATTAAAATATCACTTATTTAATGAACTGAATTCTAATTAACTTTTGCCTCAATTCAATCATTAATTATTCGAAACAAACATTTTTACAAACAGAATATCGTTTTTTCGTATTCTGTTCTCTATTTCTATTGAATATTGTATTAATTTTGTGAAACATTTGATTAATTATCGAATTTATATAACAAAACTTCCAAACTATTTGTGGGTTCACTGTCTTTCAAAGGTCTCAATAGCCCACGAGTCAAACAAATTTATTGAATCACCTTTTCTATGAATTGACAATCTTTTAATTCCCGTATCAAACAATTGAATATAAACTTTAATTAAATGTATTTATGGTAATTAAATGCTATGAATCTAAAGGTAAATTTGATATATTATACGAACAAACTTCAAATTTATAGTTCCATTAATTTAATTGATTAAAAAAATAAATAAAAATATGAATAAAATTTACAATCTTTGTAATCTCAAGTCATGTAGAGATTGGTTGAACTGATATTTGAATTTATAAAAAGTATTTTTACATAAAATTCGAGTTTATATTAAGATTTTAGTAAAAATATTTTATTCGTAAAAATTATTCAAAAGACGAGACATTAATCAAACGTCTCTTTTGATGCAAAACAGGTATTGAAATAAACTTTTTAATTAAAGCCAAAGAATATTCTGAACAGACTTTACGCAAACAAATAGTGATTTTTATTCTAAATTTTCGGATCAGAAGAAATCATTTTTTCGCAATAATTTTAAACCAATTATTTGTTTTTTGTGAAAAAGATAATCAAAGGTCTAGTCTTTTCTCGAATTAAGGGACAAATAAGTGAAGACTTAGTAAAGAATAGTAAAGAAGAGATAAACAAAAGTAATATAAAAAAAAGTAGGAAAAAAAGGAATGAAGTGCTCGAAACACAAACAGACGAAAGTGTGGTTTTAAGTCTAATTTATTTAAGCAAAAGTGAAACAAAAACTAAAGTATCAGCACTTTTGCCAAACATTTTCTTCTTTCCTCTCAATACACAAATCCAGCAGAAAATGAGAGCAAAACTAGAAATGGTTTGAAAAAAGTTGGAAATGAAGAGAGAAATCGAAAGAGAGAAACAAAACAACAAAATATAACTTAAACTATAAGTGAAAACACATTTTCCGCAATATTTGTATCGCGATTTACGAACACAAATATATTTATTTATGTTTTATTTGGTTTTCCGTCGGTTCCCGTCTTAGCAGTCGAGCGACCAATAAAGAGGTCTAGACTTGGGTTCAGACAAATGTTGATAACATAATGAGAGACCAAATCAAAGACTTATTGCTTTGAATATAATAATAAGTTATATAAAACATTTACGTTTTTATGCATTTTAGAAGAACATTAAAATAATAGAGTTTCACATATTTTGTTAAAACAATAGACACTTGGCTTCAGAGCTGAGCCAAAACGATATTCTGTGAAAAGCGTTATAAATTATATTTTATTAGTACTTGTCTTCAGTGAACGAAATTATAACTTTGTTTTTATTATACGTTTTCATAGTTTTTCGCCTAAAAAATCGCCGAATATTTTGTCGCATAATGTCTGCGATCGGCGAAACTTTACGGATATTGTCTGACACTGTCTGAGACGAGAAAAATACAAATTCGGCGTAAAATAAGTTATTCACTGAATATAAAAACTTTAATTTGTTTTTTGTTATTTGAAAATTTTAAATATTCTCTCGCTTTGCATATCCCATAACAGCAGACTTTGTAAGAGATGTAAGTTATTATAGAAAAGTTCAAATGTCAACCGATGTATATCATTGTAATTCGTGGTAATTGGAGGCAAATCTAGTAAATCATGTCTTAATTGAAATTCTAATTTGTAATTATAAAAGTTTAATTATTATCAACAAGTGTTACATTTGTTAAGTATATCCTCGACTCGATTGAGCACTTGAATAGAAATAATTACAATTGAATCCGATTGCCTGAAACAAAGCCCAAACCGTCGAACTGGTCGTTCCCATTGTGAACCGAGTCTCGCAATATATTGTTCCCGACATTCTAGTCCTGAGGCAATCATATCGTAATATCATTTCATTCTTTTGTGTGTTTTTCTGATTTTTCTAATAAAAAAATTTTGCGAACGTCTTCTCTCAAGTAATCGACAGATATATTGACTGAAAATTAATTTAATCTCTGGTCCGAAGCGAACAAAAATTTTTGCCGAAGTTGTCATCAATTGACCAAAACTAACAGTTTGTGAGACAATAGATGTTTGCCGAGAGAGTAATGGCTCGTCGGAGCGAATCACAGACTCTGAGACAGACCACCAAAAAGTGATGACTAAGAGACCAGACATGAGAGACAATACTCTATTGTATAATCAGAAAGTCTTTGACCGACAAACCAGTCGGCGAACCATTTCCTCAAAATTAATGACAATGTAATGGATTTTCGATAACTTTTTTGCACACAATTCGTGTATTTTCTCATAATTATGTGCCAAATGCCTAATCGTTTCACTTTTTAATCGTTTGACTTTTAATTTAATATAAATTAATTTGTGGATTGAAATATCAGCCAATAGTGAACCCATTGTGAACTTATGCCCACTTTAATTATGACTGATTGTAGAGCTTTTGACGAACGATTCGTGCGGATAATACTGACTTAAGACTTACTTAAGAATGACTTAAGACTTATTATAAATGAGAATTGGGTTCAAACAATTGTCCAATTGGTGAATGACATGATTGACGGCCCCAACGGTCCAAATAATATGTAAATTGATCTGATCTGAAGAAATCCAAAGCAGTTGTCATTGTTTGAGTACATCCGACGATAATTTACTTATAAATCTTAGATAAAACTAAAATAACATAATTTGTTTGAAACGCTTTCGCGAAATCGACTTTTTATTAGATTCAATGTAATAGAAGTTGATCTCAGAAACTATCGAAAGATAAAAACAAAAAACCGTTTGTCTCAGCGATAACTAAATAAAACTTTAATAACTTGTCTCTTCTTTTACTTTGTATTTAAACAAATCCATCGTTTGTTTCATGTCTTTCATGGGTTTCATTGGCTTTCATGGCTTTCATTGGACTTTTATCAAGGGTTTCAATAAACTTGGTTTCGAATCAATCGATTTTCGCGTCTAATACCAAATCAATTGAATGCCTCTTATCTGAAGCCAAGACTTATTTATCAGACATTTTTATAGGAATTGACGGCATTTCGGATCAATTTATTGTGTCTGAGATGTCCCGACGTTAGACATTGTCTCTCGATATTAGACATTCAATTGTTGGGCTGAAGGGTTGCTCAGGGATCACATAATCAGGTCGTCTTATGTTTGCTCTCGTGATTCCAGATTATTATATAACTCGATAAATATCTCAAATTTATTACAAGAATCGAGATATCGATAAATAAGAAAAAACTTATGAAATTTAAAATAAAATTTAGAAATGAAATGATGTTTTAGTCGACAGTCTTTGTTCAACCACTCAATCACTGATGATATGTCTGTATTTTATTTGTCTCGAGGTCTTCGACGCAGAAATAATCATAATATCAATGGATTATCATTTTAGCGAAAGATTGAAAGAAAAATATCAAACACTAAATGTGGACAAAAATAGTTTTACTTTATTATAAAATAAATGCTGAATTGTGTTTGGTTTGCATTTCAATTGAATCTATCAAAAATATATTGGTTTGGCTGATATTTTCCGATTCCGCCCGACTTTATTCAAATTAAATATCCACTGAATTTCAATTGAATCCCAAATCTGAGTCTCAATTTGCGAAAAACAATTTGGGAATCATTGAAACCATGAATGTTTAAATTGATATAATGTACGCAAATATCCATTTGCATGGAATCATAGCCCAGACTCTTATCATAATTTAATCCCTGGAAAACAAATCTAAAATATTTTCGCAATAAATGGTGAAAAAATATTTGCATAACTGCTTTGAAAATGGTTTCTTCCGATACTTTCCAGTTATGGTTCATATAAAGTGTTGCATTAATTTTATCTCAAATGTTATCCAATTATCTCTTATTTATTATTCAATTTTTTGTCAATTCATGCGTTTGTTTGTCATTTAGAGCAATATTTTGTTGCAAAACAATGCCTTTTAAGCCGAGACTGACTTTTATTTGGCGAACATTTTCTCTGATTATGGTTTTGAAGGCATTAACCGATTCTTAAGAGTTTTTGTGTAAAAGTGTTTGGTTTTAATTGCATTTCATCGCTCATCCTTTCAACCAATTGAAGCCTTTGAGCCAATTATTCGCTCAAACGGTCGATTGACTCAAACGAAACGAGATTACAATCGTTTGAAAACATTTAATTAATAAATAAATAGCAATTGAAAACAAGTGACTCGTTGTCAACCATTTCAATATTAACGGTAGAGAAAAGAGAATCGAGACTTGAGTTGACCTCCAGTTCTACTACTCGTCAGTTGCCCTAAATTCTCAATTCTGCACAACTCTTCAAATTCTGTTCGACTGTTCAAACTGTGCTCAAACTGTTCTACTGTTCGTTCAACTCAGGCAAACAAAGCGTGAGCGGAGAGTTGAGACAATCCTAAGCCTTATCCCTAACCCAACGATGAATTTCATGTCACGTCCCCAGAGTTGACAATCAAATGCAAACTCCAATATTGAGCTCAAGTCCTTCCAAAGAATATTCTGTTCGCAAAACAGATTCACTTTCTCTATCACCGCATTCTATATATTGTATTCTTATTGAAAGTCTTAGCAATTTATGCAAATATTGATAATCGCTTGAAGGGATCGCTCGCTCCGACTCCCGGACCAACTCTCTCATAGAATTCGAGTAAAATAAATGATTTATTAATCGACAAATTCGGTCACAGATATGATTAGTTATTTTAAATGATCGCATGTATAATAACAACATATCATTAGCGAACAGAATATTCTTGTTTTGGCACAGAATGACGGCAAAGGAAAAGCAAAAGCGATATATGAATTGAATGCATATAACACACACTTTTGATGGATTGTATGCATTGAGAAGAATGAGCATCAAAAGGGTAAGAAACAGAGCCCGAGATAACCATTACTACCATTACAACCATGTTCTGCATCTTCTTTTTGGTTCGGATCTATTCTGTCTCTCGGCTCAGACCGGCTTCGAATCATTTTCCTATTCTTTTATACTTATGTTATGACAATAGTCTTGTGTCACATGCCTTATGAATACAATAATAATGATTGTGATTATTGGTTCCATCAATTTTACTGTCATTATTTCCATCAATTCTTCTCCAACCGAGTTGTCCGATCAAAGGGAGAGGGAGGAGAGGGAGGAGAGGGAGACAGTGTGAGAGACGAAGCGTAAAATACACGAAATATGCGATGGATTGCAATATATATAAAAAATTTGGTTAACGATTATATGCGAATGTGATTCTACTTTCATAAAAATAATTGTCTCGTCAGCCAAAACCATCTTCTCTTGCAATGCGAAGACCCGACTAATGGATAAAGAGCTTCATTTCAATGGCTTTGTGTCACACTTAGAGGACTGGCATCAGAGGAACGGCTGCCAACAGTCCTGACCGGCACTGAATGACAGTGAGATTTGGTCTAATATAAGGACAACCGTTAATCGCTTTTTGTGAGCCTCTCGTGCCGTCTGGGCGTTACGGCTCGGGTCAGATGTCGTCGAAGACCACCATTTATTTTCAAACCTAATTGAATGAATAGGATTTGGGTCAGAGTTCGGGCCAATTGATCATTGAATTGACGGTCTTTAAAGTTATCATTGAATTGTCAGTCATTGGTCTAAATTGAGATTTAAATCTGAATTGAGATTAAAACCATTCGTGAGTTTGAAAACTATATTTAAATAAATAAATGTTAGACTCGTTTGCATTTTCCATAAACAATAATTACTCCACTTTTGGATCCATATCCGCATCCCTTTCTCATCCGAACACCCGTTCTGAGTGTCGGCTCCATTGACAACCTGTGGTTCTGTTTATTGAGTTTTGGTTATTAAGGCTTTGGTTTATTATAAAGTCAAATATTATTTTAAATACAACACATGTGTTGTCAGAAATTAAAATATAATGAAAGGGAAAGAAAGTGAATGGCAATGAAGAGAAGGCTAACGATTGTGAACACGCATTATAAACATCCGGAGAGTTGGGAGGGATTTGGGAGAGAGTCTGGAGAGAGAAAGACTGAGAGAGACGGAGAGGGAGTCGAGTGAGAGCTAAAAATGTCTAATAATAGGAGTGAAAAGAAGTGTAGATAAATGGGAGCAACGAATGCATTGAATGTATTAATGATCTATTACTGACTGTTCGTTACCTCTATTTAAATGCAATTTATATTAAAATCTAATGACTTTATTCTGCATTCAATACGCGAATTCGTTAATTATCCATCTTTTGAAATACAATTCAGATCATTCTGTGTTTCCCCTCTCCCTCTCTCTCTCCCTCTCTTTCCTTCTCTCTCCGGGTTAACTCAATTTAGTCGTATTCGCAAAATCCAAATGAATGTCTAACCGACTCGTAATTCAGTCGAGACATCGCTTATCTCAGGACCAGAGCTCAGAGAAGGACAGCCTATTTAAGGGCCGACACATCCGTAATGTATTGAGTAAATAGAAATTTTAACTTTTATTTCAAACACACGAAAATTGAATCGATATTAGTTGAGGCGATCGCTATCCCTATTGCTATCCCTATCCCTATCTGGCGATCGTTTGGACACAGTTTGGGTGCCTTTTGACGACTCCTTTATATTGGAAACGATGGATAACTTGAGCCCAAAACTGCTTTTCATTCGTCAAATCTTCAAAATTGAATCATTTTTCTCACTCTCTTTCAGTTCAATCTATTGTAACATTAAATTGATTTAAACCGCGAGCGATCTCTAAATATTGGATTTTATTTCTCTGTCTTTCCTTTCATTTGAAATAATTTTAAATTTTCTTTTTATTTGATTGAAAATTATTTGACATTTTAATCGTCGATTTAAGTCATTTCGGATCATTTGACGCAAATTACAACTTATTCTCACTCATTATATCCGTCGGTTTCTTCAATAGACAAGAATATTCTTTTATTTTTTTCAGTGTTTACTCGTTTTAGGCAAAAATCATTAAATCAAATCAAAAATAGAATCGAAATAAAAGTCTGAATCAGAAAATCGCGAGAATTGATAGCAATAGAGGAACTGAAGGGAAGTATAACTAAAGAGAAAATATAATGATTTGTCAAATATTCTCGAACTGTGTTTTGGGCCAAGAATTCGGTTCTTTGTCTTCGGAGAGCTTTGTCTTTATTGCAGAATAAATAATAAATTCTCTGAAAAACAATTTTTTATTTTAATGTCTTTCAATAAAATATTGTTTTCTTTAGGATTCAATTTCCGGTCGAATATGTTTACTAAGAGAGAGTCGAATAATTCTCAAACTCTACCGCCTCTTCAATATTTGATCGATGAGTTTAACCTTTTTGGCTGAGGACAGCCATTTCTCAATGTTTGCCACTTTCAAAGACAGTTTTCATTTCAACTAAAATTTATTTATGACTTTATTTATAGATTTAGTACTAATTTTCGGCTGAGATCTGAGCCAAGCCTTAATTGAGCGTAGATTGAGTTGAAATCATAATAATTTCAATGAATTGAATCAATTATTTCCATGATTTGGATCATTTCAATCACTCGTTTGAGCTAATTATTGATCCCAATCTTAATGATCCGAAATTCCTGATCGACTTTCCATACGAACACAAATATTTGTTTTGTCTCAAAATAAATCAATTCAAATATCCGTTAAATTCATCCGACAATTATCACTATTTAATAAAATTTGAAACATTTAATCAATATATAACAGCTCTTCCGCAGCGATACCACCATTAGTTGGTCTATAATTTATTCTGAAGAACGTTTGGACTTAATTCGAGCCTTATTTACATTTAGTTATCTCATCTCTCATCCATCAGAGCCCATGTGAGTCATTGTGAGCCCATGTTAGCTCTTGTGAGCCCCTGTGAGGTCTGACCGAATGCCACATTTCCATAGAGACATATCGCGGAGGAAAGGGTTCTGTCTTTGGGTCCAAACCTATGGGTTCTATTGATTCAGTTGCTATGCCTTTCGTCACGTATTGTCGTCCGAATGACAGTAAAGGCATTATTTGTATTTAGAGCTAATGAAATCATCTCTTTATGTAAGAGCACAACAAAATGCAATCCAATGCAAGTCTTATAAAACATTTACTCGAATAACGATAACAATTGGACGACAAGTTTGACCGCTTTCTTAGCGCTTCCAACGCTTCCAATGCAACCGAAAAGCAGTGCAATTATTGAGAGGATTATGAGCGACAATAAAAGCAATGAAAGCATAAATAAATCGCTATATTCTGACAATAAGTCTCCGAATCACTAATTTCTCGCAATTTATACTAATTTCAATTCATTGCTTCACTTGAGAGGATCGCCAAAAGGTCTGACATTCAGAGAGGGTTTGATCGAAAGAATATTGGGTACAAAAATTGAAGCTAACTATAGATGAGTTCTAATTCGAGAACGAGACTAAATTCTGCTCATCTCCACTAAATTCAATTGAATAAAGATGTCCTCCCCTTTCGATCAGAGGGGTATCGCTATATTTCATAGTCCTGAGAGGGTTTGGAATACCCCAGCTTTTGACGATCACTTGGTTGAGAGAGAAATTGCATTCAATGATAGAACTATTCCAAAGCAATGCCAAAGCTATGCCAACCTCGACAGTCGACAATCGGACCGACAGACGAGCCCTTCAGATATGAGATAAGTGATTGTCGAACATCAGACGAGTGAAGGCTCTGTCGGTCTATATCTATAGACCATATAATCATAATTTGGGTGCGATTTTCACTCATATATAAAAAGCATATTTGACTCAACAATATATAAGAGAAATAGAAACCGATATTTGAAGAGCAGAGCGAAGAACAAAAGCAAAAATGGAAAAAGAATTTGATCTCAAATGTCAAGAAATGGATGAGTGAATGGTTTGCTTGGGCTGAGACTGTTCTATGTCTGCGATGGTCTCATTTCGATGGTATGGATCGCATCCAACCATTACTATCTATATATGAGTTCGTATTTCATGGAAACTGCAACGAGTGTTGTCCTCCGAAG
>JAQGAJ010000963.1:0-11734 GCA_034689365.1 Liebstadia similis
TGATTTTAAATGAATAACATTATGAATATGAACTATTAGAAATAATTTAATTACCATAGCACGAGTTAGATTTACTATTTGTACTAGAACCAATATTGGAACCAATGTTAATCTATGGCAGTCTAATTGCAAATCAATTCATGAGAACATTCCTATTCTAACTAATGTTAAATTCATTTCATAATTGAGAATTATTGAAAAACCTTTCAGCAAGAAATTAAAATCAAGCTTATAATTATAATTTCTAAAATTGCAGATTAACTAAAATAATAAATTAACTTTTAATGAAGCAAAATTCATTAAAATCGATTAAATAGTTTAGTTTGGACTAATGATAACCCTTTAATAGTATAAGTATATTAGGAATTTGTTAAAAAAGCTAAGTTATCGGTCTTCCCATGTCTTCCCGATTAAACAGTGGTATTTTATAGTTTTTCTTTTTATTTATAACTTACATTTGAAGTGCATTTTCTTAAGTTAAATTATTACATCATGGAAAGTTTTGTTAATGTTTGAAAACGTATAAAATGATATAAAATAAAGTAGATTCTAGAAATAAAATTTTGTTTACCGTCACTTTTAATCTAACCTAGTTATCAATTTTCAATTTTCAAAAATGTTTACAAATTATTAAATTAAGAAATTGACTAAATATTTGATACTATGGACCATCAAGAGACCAGAACACAGGCCATGAACCAAGCGTTTTATTTGAATGACCAAGCGTATAAAACAATGACATCATGGTAAAACAAGTCAGACGATCAATTCAGACTATCCAGTACCAGTTTCATACGTGTTTTGCCCAGTGTTTCACAAAACATATAAATAGTCTGTTTCTTCACCTCGTATTTGTCTCAAATGTTCACATGTTCATTTTTCCACTGTTACATTGATGAATTACTCGAAAGATTTAAATTCATGGTCTGTGTTTTGGTCCTTAACTGTCTTTGCTTGATACGAAAAAGTTTATATCAAAGTAACTTGCACATTTGATTCAATTCGATCAGCACCTGTAGATTATAGGCCATGTCTTTGATGGTATGATTGAAAGCCGTTCCCCAAATCTCCTTCCACTCGGGGTTTCGGCCATTTGTCTGTCGGCTAAGCGAAGACACTTTGAAACCAGTGTTTAAGCCATCCATAAGTGAATTAATGATTCGTCGAATACTCTTCACTAGAATTATGAAACACTCGTCTGTTGTTATCGTCGGAGTTGTTGTGAAAGCATTTACTGGATATCATGGTTAGAAATTTGATCTCATAGTGGGAAAATATCTCACCTGATGAAACTAAGAAGAACACCAAAGCTATAAACTTCATTGCGGAACGATCTTGATTATTTAGAAGTGCTTTTAGACTGATTTCTATATTCTAACCTAAGCTCAAAGTTTGAACGAACAATAAAACAAATGAATTCAAGCACGAGGTGTTTGTTTTTGCCAGTAACGGATCTTGTTAATTACCTAGAATATTATGTTTACTTAGCACAAATAGTTTGGATGATAGGAATTCCATCATTAGATCAAAATTCCTGCCCATTATTAACAAAACAAATGACTCATTGTTAGTGATATTACAATCTATTTGTAATAATATAATCTGAATCATAATAAATATAATAAAATGCTTAAAATTGGTTGAATTTCCCAAATTATCTTGACGTTAAAAATAATGGATTTGCAAATATTTACTTTCACTTTGACTAAAGTAGAACTTTGAGGATAGGCTACGAAATTCCATGGAATCAATCCCTATTAAAATCCAGGGATGACTATATCTAATGTCTCTAAACACGAACTTTCTTGATTAATTTAAATTCCCTTGATGAAAATAATATAAATCCAGACTGAAAATGAACTTTCATAACTACCTAGTTTAAATGTTTTACTTTTAGTGAGATTAATCTATTTCCTCGTTAAAAATTCCCACTTTGAAAACCATTCAATAGGTTAGTAAATGCTGTCATAAGCCATCCCTGAGATGACTTCCTCACCTGTTAATAATGATACTTGAGGTATATTTTTAAGTGTCCGTGACCCAGCACATCCACATACATAGCCCCTGTGACTTAACTAATATGCAATAGGTCTAACCTTGAAACTCTTGTCGTAAGAGGAATAGGTCTTTGTCTACTGTCCTAAAACCAGTCCTTAATTTGGAGATCAATTACTTTTTAGGCCTAAACTGAACGGCAGTGGAAAATACGGGCCAAGACTCGCATTCCCTCCCATTGTGGATAAGGGAAAACCTGTTGTAAACTGTGTTTATTAAATGGTTTCTCTTTGACGTTATTCTCAGATTTATTCCCAGAAATCAATTGCATATCAAAAGTAAATATTCTTTAAAAACCTGTTCTTTGGTTAAAGTCTTCGCAACTCTAACACTATATAAAAAACTCGCCTAAACTCACCTATTCTTAAGTTTGCAAGACTTTCACCGATAGAGTTCAATGTGATATAACTTGGAAGTTTTTTCCATTGAGAAAATTTACGTAGAGAATGAATCCCTTGATTAGAATTTTGATTATAATTCTCTTTTCGTGGTCATTATGTGCGATGAGAATAAAAAAAGAGGTCAGTAGTGGTCACTCGAACAGCACTTCCGACTCCGAGACTACCGATGATAAGACCAGTGCCGAGAATACCACCGCCAATAAGACTATCGTCTATGAGACCACTGAAGAGGACTACGAAGACTCTGAAGACTTGGAAGAAGTAATAATACGATCGCCCGGTTTTGTGGACAAACTCCGAGAACTTCATCGCAAGAATGGCAACAAAAGTGTTGTCTACCGATCCAAAGACATCAACGAAACTTACGATGCGGTCAATAACTTTCGGCGAAATATGGATTACCTTTTCCAAAATGAAGATAATAGTCTTGGTCTTGAGTTACTTGAGTTCGTAACCGAACTCGATATTCAAATATCTCACAAATGTTCGGCCGCTTTGTACAAAGTCTATTCGGCGGTCAGAAACTCCGAGATATGGGCCCTGACTTGTAAGTAAATATTTTACCATGATAGTTCCAAATTATTCTTAAAAGTTCCTGAATTTTTAAAAATTTTATTTCAAAAATCCGTCAAGAAATCTCTATCTGAAAAAAGTTCCCACAATTAAAAACTTCACATTTGTTTATAACTCTCAACTATTAGAAAACAATTATAACCAAGAGATATTTTAGTTACAATCTTATTCAATTTACTTTTCTTTTCGATTATAATAGCTGTCCCATATTTTACCATGACAATCGTTTTCACATCATCTAGTTATCGACTCCAACGGTCGATTCCCTCCCCCGGGCTTCATAGAGGGAATCAGTTCGAGTTTTGGTGAATTCCATGAGTGTCTCGACTCAAGAACTCCTAATTCCTATAAAGAACAGTTCGAAGGGAAGTACTGTCTCCTCAACGCCCGACTGCCATACCCTGAGCTCAAATCTCTACCCGAAGATCCGGTCGGAACTCAGTCTAATAAGTTAAAGGTCTTTGATTACTATGGACTGAACAAAGTAAATACAGTCAGAGCTCAGGTGGAAATACTCGATGTGGGGAATGGATCTGTTTTCCACCTGGGAATATGTATTCCGTCTGTCTGTACACCTGAAGAAATTGAGGGAGTGCTCAATAAAGGTATGTTGAATTGAATTCTGTTGAGAATTAGCTAGATTAATTCTATTTCTCCCAAGTTCTCTTTCCAATCACGAATATTCCTCTGGAACTTGAAAGAACTTGTTATTCAAAAAGTCAACCAATCAAACTTAATGAATTCCAATGGGTCTCAATGTAAGTTTGGTAAGATCAAATCGAACAAAATAATTAATATTTGATCTTAACAGAACAATTCTGTCACTTCTGGTCATTTTGGTAATCGTCAGCACATCCATCGATGTCATTGGTATCAAGAATAACAAATCAGATCTTTTGACATCATTTTCGCTGACGAAGAATATCCAAACTCTATTCGCGAAGAATGAAAAGTTTGGCGCTTTAGACACAATCAGACTTTTAATGATATTTCACGTCCACTTCGGACATATCTATCAATACGTGACTTCTGTGGGTCTGCCGGGAGTGAAGAAACAGTACAGCGATGTCTTCGACAAAGTATACAAAGACAATGAGATGGTCTTCGCCAGAAGTCCTTTACCAGTTGATGTCCTCTTCACTCTTAGGTAGAAATATGCCCATGATACAAATCTGAATCGAATAATATTGTCTAAATTCACCAATAATTCCATTTTCACCTTTTCAGTGGTTTCCTCCTTTCCTATGGTCTTATCCGAAGACTCGACAAAAGCAACGGACGATTCAATTACTTGGTATTCATGTTTCAGCGATATCTCCGCTTCTTTGTCCTCGTCTTCGGTTCGATTCTCTTCATATACTTACTGCCCATCACTGGCGACGGACCCATTTGGGAGATAGGGGTCGAGAAGTTTTCCGACGGCTGTCGTAACCCGAAAATACTATTAACTAATTTATTGTTCATCAATAACTTCAATGACGAAGGCAATAATTTCAATGTGAACAAGGTAAATTTGGTTGAGTTAAATGGTGGGAATTCATAATTTAATATTTTCCATCTTGATAGTGTCATCCGACCACTTGGTTCTTGGCTGCGTTACTACAATTGACAGCATTCGCCCCGATATTCGTATTGATATACTTCAAGAATCAAATGATGGGAATATTGGCTCTAATAATGGGCATAATATTTGGTCTATTCCTTGCGATCTCACCACTAATTCTGTTCGGAACCCCTCCATATCTACAAATATGGGAATTGGATTCCACGATATTTGCCAACTCTTCTTCACTGACCGCATATCACACATATCCCACTGTCTATGTGGTCAGCTTTTTGGTCGGATTCCCGTTCGGGTTTTTGCTTTATAAGAATAAGACCAAGATTTCAAGTCTTCGACAAAGAATATTCTGGGTTTTGTCCATTGGGGCGATCTTTGGAATGTACTTCTGGCACAACACCTTCTGGAGGACCGACCGGTCGGCACCACTGATCAATGCCCTGCTCTGGCACACAGTCGGTAAACTGGTGTTCGGTCTTGGAGTCGGTTGGCTGTTGTTCGCCTGCTGTACAGGACGAGGAGGTTTATTGAACAAGGTGCTTTCGTGGCAAGGATTCCAACCGATAGCTCGATTATCATTCGGCATCTATTTATTGCACTTTCTGGTCATCACTCATCGGGTCTTTTCGGTCAAAGAGGTCTACGAAATATCATTCAAATATATTGTAAGCAATTTTGATTCGACATTATCTCAAAAGTCTAACAACAATTGAATTTTCGATTTAGTTCGAGCACACGATTGTCGATCTCATATACGACATAATACTCGGATTCATTTTCTATCTCCTCATTGAGTGTCCGTTCAGTAATCTCTTTGCGATCGCATTCAATCGCAGACCTGCGAAGAAGATCGTCGACGAGAATCAGAATATCACCCATTGTGGTCAAGTGAAGACCATCGCATAGTTAATTATCAATCATTTTCATCACTTAATTATTTATTTTTCATTAACCAAATAAAGTACAAAATAGTTGATCTCATAGTGATGTTCAATATTACTTAATTTGATGGAGAAATTCAGGGTTGGTCAAGGTCGATCACCTTAAAGGTGAAGGACAGTGGGAGGGATGTCCCTTCCCTTCGAGACCAATCAAAGTCAGGGTCTCTTTTATCGACGACAAGGTGGGTCTAGTGTTGCCAACTCCAAATTCGAAAAACCTGGACAATCGCTGAAAAACCTTGACAAAGGATGAAACCCCCTTTAAAAAACCTGGACAAAAAAATTTAAACGCTTTCTAAAACCTGGACAAGCGTCGAGAACCCCTTTGAAAACCCTGGACAAAACCCCCAAAACCTGGATTGTCCAGGTCAAACCTGGACGGTTGGCAACGCTAGGTGAGTCACAGAATTGAGTTCCCCCTCTGCTGATCACTTGTTTCATTATCATCTATCAAATCTCTCAGCCAATCTATGAATCAAGATGAAATATCTAATGTAACGAATAACAAACTAGGAGAAATAAACATGTTAAATTTCATTAACATGATAATAATAACCAAATACCTGTCCAAATATGTGAAGTGTGACCGGAATAGTCGGTCCTAATGTTATACCGATCTTCTTATTAGAAGACAGTCTTTCGAAATATGACATTAGTTTAATTTTGTTGTTCAAACCAAACGGCCGTCCATTGAGTCTCCACTGGAGTCGAGACAAGGGAACAGTCGTTCTGTGTATTTGTTTGGAAAGGTATGCGAACCAAAACAGAGTGAATACCAACAGAATTATCCAAATAAATGCAATAAAACCTATGAAGAGCTTAATATCAGAGCTGATGGACTCGAAGAAGAACTGATAGAAATAGAGAAGACTAATTGCAACTAAACTGAGGAGGAATATCAGGTATAGATTACTCCAGAATCGGTTGTAATGAAGTAGTTCTGCGCACAACTGATTGTGACATTTGATGAAAGCTCTGATTGAAATGTTTAATTGCAAATTGAGTTTCGGTCGGAATAGCATTGTATTTGTCTTTTCGGTCTTCGCTATGATTTGATTGGTATCGGATATGCAGATGAGTCCCGAATAAATGATGAGAGCAAGTGATTGGACGGCTATCCATATGTCGTAAAGGAAGAGATGGTATGCTATTTGGGTCACTATTTGGGCCAATAGTGAGATAACAAATGTCTTCCATGTATAGAATCTTATGAACACCGGCAGAGTTAAGGGCATACCTAGAATAACTTTCAAAAAAGCTTGGTTAAAATTATTATTCAACGACTTGAATAGTTCAAAGACTGGCCACAAGTTTAACTGATATAATACTATTAAAACTGTATTAAATTTGGAGTAAGTTAGTCCCACCGAAGATTTATTATTGCAAATTTATCAATATTTTGGACGTTCCTATTGACTGGGAAGTCAATAGGAATTAGTCAAACGAACATTTTTGTTAGGTTCCAAGTAGATATTAAGGGGGCTACAGAGGGCTACGCCTCCTTAATGAGGATCTCTATAAGTAGGTGAAGAGATTTATTGCACTTTTGATTGTGTTATTCAATTGTCATAAAGATCTAGATATAACTGGGGTCAGGTTTCATTGAGACCACTTTCTTCAAATTTGATCTAAATAAAACCTGACCCCAGTTATATCTAGATCATTAAAACAATTGAATAACACAACCAAAAGAGCAATAAATCTCTTCACCTACTTATAAAAGATTTTTAATATTGTTAAAGTTTGAGCTCAGTCCACTTGTCACAGCTTGTCAATTGTCAATTATAGCGACAACCAATTAGGCCATCTGTGAAATTTTAAATAAAATTAAAAAGAAAATTTCCCATTGTTGCAAATGGTGTGTCATATTCTAAACTTGTTCCATAAATAAAACTATAGTGAATTTGTTTTTTCATGCATTGAAGCTAGGAAGTGGGTTATTAATCAAGATATGAATCACAAACCGAAATTATATACCTCTCAGACAAGTATATTAAGAATATTGCTACTTACTGAATGCTAGATAATTGATTTTCGACATTTTATAAACAATCTTGGCAAATTTCACAAATTTATGGAACTTATGTATTTTGTTTTTATATAAAACAAGATTAGCTCGATCATATCTGCCTCGAAGCACTTGCAATAGTTGAGTCCATCTCATCAGCTCTTCATCACTGGTTAAGTGAAGATATTTGAAGAGAGATAAGCCTAATATGAAGACAATTATGTTCACAATGTTGTTGTATTGACGAACACCACCGATGAATAGGGATGTGTCGAAGAGATATAAGCGAGTTGTGAGTGAGACAGACCTCATACAAACTATCTCTTTGATTATCATCATTAGATAGTTTATAATAAGCAAGCTTTTTATTATTTTGCTGGTCTTAGGATGAATATCACTGAAATCATTTTGGTAGAAATAAAAATCAACCAAGAAATTTTTTAGGCTTAGAACTTGATCATCATCTAAGCTAGACATTGTGCTATCTAGTTTGTTTTGTTAAATAGTAGATGTTTCAAGATATTCTAAACTGTTTGCGTGACATTAGGTGAAGCAATAAAAATAATCGTGGGAATTAATGGTTATTGACTAAGAATAAAGCTAAATTAGCTTTAAGTAGTTGAAGTAGCTCCTCTTCAAGTAAGGCTACCATGTTATAAACACAAAGTTCCCAATATCAGCATTTTTAAATCCATATTACGTGAATCATCATTAAATCTATTTTACTTCAATTTTGTAATTATAACTAATATTTTTATGAAATGTAGACAATATTTTAGAATTGTCTAATAATTAGTTTTTAAGTATTGTTTAATTTAATAATTTTTCTTTCATTGAAATTATAAGTTGAACATTGATTTCGACATAAATATGGTCGCCTTATATAAAATTCAAAGCTCTATTAAAAGGTTTATCGATTTTCGATTAATTTTATTTGTATTTGTCGATATCAGGGATGACCAAGGTCGGTCACGACAGGTGGAGGTAAGACCTGGTCTCGACCTCAGGGAGGGAGTTAGCCCGGATTTCGTCCACCCAGAGTTTCCGTTCCGAACTCGACGACAGGGAGGGGGTAACTGGGCTGACCACCCTCTTGGCAATCGCAGTCGATATCATCAGAGACGTGTATCGCACGCAACGAACTTGATCTCAATGTAAATGTGATAAAAACAAGGCAATTGCTATCAGAAAAGGATGTGATCTATTTAAACTAGATAAATCAGTGAAAATGCCATGGTAGTCTGCATTGTAGATTAGTTTCTAGGAATTAAGACCAGGATTTATTAATGTATTAATAGTGTGATTGATCACAAACTAACTTCAATTTAGTTCAACAACAATGAAAGTAGTCTTCGTCTGTGTTTTGGTCGCTCTGGCCGTCAGTTCGTGTCTGTGCTGTCAGAACAGCACCGAATGTGCGGCCGAACACTGCTGTACACTCGCGCCGTCGGGTGGAAACGTGTGCGTCAAATACCACGAACTTCTCGACAGATGTCGATTCAGCCACAGAACTCCGGTATGATTTAGCATGGTGGATATTGACCTGACAATAATTGCCTACCTTTCAGAGTTGTGGCTGTGCCGCAGGTCTCAAGTGTGTCCTGAAGAACCAAGCTGAAGGTTATTGCGAAGTAGAAGAATGATAATTTGGCTATTAATGAAAATGACCTTGTTCGTTCTACTTGTTCATATCAAACCTGAATGATTGTTGTAATTATCAATTGAAAATAAATTTAAGGGGTTTTTAACACAAGAATACTGTCAAATGAATAATAAAAAACATTTCCAAATGAAGTTATCGTCTTTTTACTTTACCCAGGTTACTTTTCAGTAAACAAAAAACGATAAAAAAAATCTCAATAATATATCATTGCGGTTCTGATAAATTATTAACAAGATGATCAATCATACATTTTTTTTCTCTCTTGGTTTAATTTTATGCGAACCATAGGTCACAATTAAGAGGTTCGAATTGTCTCAACAAATGCAGGATTGGAAAGAGTTGTCAGACCCACTTACTTTACTAAGTTATGGACACTGGCAACACTAGTCTCGGTAGACCTTGGTCTGAGAATCCTCTAGCAAAGAGTAGCCATTGGATACAATTATCTACATTAAGTTCTCTCTAAAAGTTCAAAACTTCATGGGATCTCTAGTCTTCCACTCAAATGATAAAATTAAAGTTATTTTTAATTTTACACCATTTTGTCATTTCATTTAAAATCAAACAGATTTATAATTTTTAGTCCAATCTCTTATTAATTTCTTGGAAATTGAAATCTTGAATAAGAAATATCAATACTTATCTCAAACAAACATTTAGTTTATTTGAATTTTCAGAACTACTTTATATGACTTTTTGTCATATTTCACGATATTCTTCTGACATATCTTCACAAATGACACAAATCTCTCAAAACGAAACTCGTAGTCCAGGTCTGATCGGTGGCCTCCAAATCCCACTTCAAGTAAAGCCGATAATCATTGCCGATGCGAACCCATTCCTGAAGTGTTTCAATAGGGTTGGGCTCGTTCTGCAACCCTTTGCTGACAACCAATTGATTCCACTTTTGATCTGTATATTCAATCCATGGATAAGCTCTGATCCTTTCCACTCCGAGCACATATGTATGCGGATCCTCAACGATCTTGAATCGTATCTTACCCTCGGCATTCTTGAATGAGGTCACCTTTTCTTCTATACATAAATAAATAGGTCCATCCTGGATGAAAACAGGAGGGTAGAGAGGGGGCGGTGGAAGTCGATAGGGAAGAGTGTTCTGCCATCTTGGAACTTGTTCATACCTCTCGATATATCTGAGATCGCGATCGGGAAGACCCAGAGCGGGCTTTTGTCGCTCAGCCGCAAACGGAATGAGTTCTCTTACATCACATCCATCGATCAAAGGTCTGAGATAATCATTCGGGAGATCGAGTGTCTTCTCATTGTATGGCACAACCAAATTCATACTACATTGGTTTTTGGGCAGACCGAGCATTCTTTCCTGAAGGTATATCTTACTCGGAATTTGAAAGTTCCATAGACTCTGAGCCGGTTCGAGCACTGACTCGAATAGCCGTTCATACCTATGCCGGGCATAGATCTGAGCGAAGCCGGCATTCAATGTAGTGATGTCCACAATGTGTGCCCCTTCGGGAGGCGACAAATGAGCCATCTTTTCATTTTTGTGAAGACCATGATATATAGATAACAACCAACAAGCTGAATTATGTTGTGACTCAGCACCGCCTAAGAATATGACCTTTCCGTTCCTCTCGTTTAACTTCTTCGGTCCGCGTTGATCTTCTTCAGTCTCAAACGCATCCAGATTTCTCTCGTATGCCTCTAATGGTTGCATATATTTACCCAAACCATCCCTCAAATTACAGCTCTCGTTCTTTACATATCCCGTAACCTCAGAGAAACCGGTTCTAACATGAAGATCAAAGGTACAATCACCAATGAAAACCAGGAGAGAGCCTTGTTGAAAGACAGAACGGCAATGTTCTTTTTCCTGAAGGTTCCTTTGGGGTAATTCGCCGTCAGCGAGAATAAGTCGGGCCCCTTTGCACACATATAGCACAACTATATACGTACCGCCCAATGAATTCAAATTACTATAGTGGAAGGTAGGGTAGAGTTTGTCGGGTCGGATGAAGTCCTCGGTCAGATCGAAAGCCGTTCGATTGTTCAGGTCTTGTATTGGATACCTTCCATATGTTCGTCTATGTCTGCCCATAGAATCACTTGGAGTGATGATCAGACCCAAAACCATTTCCAGAGTGTTGGTCTGTGATCTACGGTAGCAAGGGTAGACGCAAGAAGGAGGGCCATTATCAGTTGCCTCATAGTGCCTTTCATAACCCACTGGTGAACCGGGTAATCCTTGCCAATGCATGCGCTGAGTGTTGAGAGTGTGGTACAATTGATGGTTAAATACCATGAGATGACATCCAAATTGTTTTCGGTAGTTCTGTTCCATATAGTTAATGCCGTGATAAAGCGGCAAATCCTTTTACAAAAATAGATATACATAACAAGACTTTGAAAGGATTGGAGAGAATGTCAGCCATATCTTCAGTTTGATTGTTAGCAACACTGAGATCTGGAACTGTTTGGTCAGAAAGGTATGGATTATCTTTGAAATTATCTATGTTTTGATTGATTTTATTGATATTTCTAGGTATTCCTAAT
>JAQGAJ010000964.1:0-11733 GCA_034689365.1 Liebstadia similis
GAAAGGAATAATAAAATGAATATAATATTAAACTTTGGGCAAAACAAGTCTCAAACATGTACTGGATAGTCTGAATCGATCGTCTGACTTAAATTACCATGATGTCATTGCTTTATACGGTTTTACATACAATACGCTAGGCAATAATAAAAGCTGCTTGTCTCTGCTCTAACCGTTTAGCAAATCGGTGGCCATCTCTGCATTGGAGCCGAATCTCGATTCTCGTGAGAATTGGTTATAAAACTAAGATCAGACGAAATGAAATTATTCTCGTTTTTTGTTTTATATTACGAAACGAGAGAATATTCTCTTTTAATCGACTTCGAGTTAGAGACAAAATAATTTGAAATAACGCTCACATAAAATACATTCTAATCCCGGGCTTTGAATGAGTTTAGGCTTTTTATTGCGGACCTAATAAGCCATTCAAGTATTTATCATTTGATAATCTAATTAATATCAAATCCAATTTGACCGATGATCTTATTAAATTTATTTTTGCTTTACTTAAGCTCTCTTTAGATCCCTCTCTCCCTCTCATTACTTCCATTCCCTCTCTTTTGGCCATAAATTCTTGAAAATATCATTAGAAGAGAATTGTGTCCACCGATTGGTCGAATTGCTGTCATATCGATGGCATAACTAAATGAACAAATATTTGGCGCACTTTTGTGTTATGGGAGCTCATAGTGGGCTTATATTTGTGTTCAATTGGATTAATACAATTTTCCTTAATGACATTTGTTGGTGTATATACTGGTCAGGGACCGCAATGTCCGCCATCGACTAATAAGCCAAACAAAACCATTTGCAACGAGGAATACGTCTGCTATATGGGGGTGAGTCTCAACCCATGTCTTGCCTTAATTACTAGCTTATTCATACTGGAATAGAGCCCACTGTGAGCCCAATTGGCAAATCACAATCAAACAAATTGATTTCCCATTTTAGTTATCGGGCGAAACAGAAAATCCCCGGATATTCATAAAAATCAATGCAAAAGAATACACTTTTTGTATCACTTTTATAACAAAATACCCATTTATTCGCTGCAAATACAAAAGTATTGCTCATATAATGCTTTTTTGTGTTCCCTTTTGACGGCAAATGTTTTTTCTTTTTGCTATCAATGAGAAAAAACGAGCAAAAAATATATGGAAAGCGGAATATTTTGTGAAATATATCATTCATTTTCGTCTCTTTTCATAATTCACTCGTTTCTCTCATTGATATCCGAATCTCTAATAAAAGCTAAGAAATGAATGAATGACTGAATATTAATTTGCTTGATATTAATACTGAGCGCAGGAATGCACGGGATCTATATGTATGGCCTACGGACTGGAGTCGTGTCAGTGCCGACGGGGACCCAACGACCCGATCACCAAGTCTTGCGAACTGTGCTGTCGACTGCCATCGAAGGACTCGACCTGCAAGTGAGTCACTCCTCCCTTCCCCTAAATATGTGCTCATTTGAGGACCCGATCAGCAGTCAGTGCAGTCTATATCTGATACCGACTTTATTGGATTCCCTTCTAATGTAATCTTTTATATCCCGCGAATACTTCTCCATATATTAGACGCATAGGAATAATAACAGTTAGGGATATAACGACTCCGTTAGGACTTATCGTTAAAAATTAGTTCAATTTTTCTCCGGTCGTTGTCTATTATTACGATCCCTGTCCTCCAAAGCCTGTCCTCCCCTTCGCTATCTCTAACCGCTCTGATGTGACCCAAAGGTCATCATTTCAATGGAATACTGTGCCCTACGATGTGCCCGATCTTTACGCCAAACCGGGCACTCCTTGTGATAACTACAATGGGTATTGCGATGCGTTCCAGAGCTGCAGAGAAGTAGACCCGTCCGGACCGTTGGCCACATTGAGACGACTGCTCTTATCTAATGAAAGTATGGCCTCATTAAAGCGTTGGTTCAACGATCAATGGTTCTACTTAGCCATTCTTGCCATAATCACCTTACTTGTTGTGGTAAGTCTTATATACAGACGATTAAAGCAGAATAAGACACAATCGAAGACAAGAATAAGAAGAACAAAATCAAAATCTACTGCCATTTAGCACTTCTGGCGACCACTCTCTCCGTCTCCCTATCCTCTAATCGCAGTTCAATTCAGTTTTTGATTCAGTCATCCCTTCATTGAACGACTCTTTTCACTCAATGGTCGACATAATAGGCATTTGGAGACAGACATCGATGAGAATGAAGAGAATCAGAGACAGAATGAGAGACACTTTTAAAGACAATTTTGATTTTTATTGAGATTTGAATTCAACTTTTTATCTCCACTTTTACTCTCGATTTTATTTATTCTTCGAAAAGATTTATATTTTATTTGATTTTATTTCCACTTAAAACATATCGATTCGACTCTTCGTTTTCGAGCAAACAATTGATTTTTGGTGTAAAGTCGAAAGCGATGTAAAATTGATTGATCTGGGCTTCAAAATCACATTAGTTGGTCGATGTCTAACGCCTTTGGGAGTCTAGTACCTCGATTGATCACACGTTCATCATGTTCATGTTCATCTTGTTCGTTTTGTTCCATTCGATCAATTCGTTGAATTCTTAGTCAATATTCTGGATAATCGATAATATATTTGAATAATATTTTTGAATTTTAGACCGAATTGTTTGGATAAGAGCCCGGATGTCACTGAACTCTCATATAATGTTCAGTTGAATGCATTCAATACCTAACACGATATCAACAGAATGTTAGAGGAATTCATTGCTCGGGGAATATTCGTCTCTCAATATATGTCTATTTTGTTTAGCGACCGATCAAAACATTACTCTTAGAGTAAACTATACTTAAATTAAAGACAAAAAAAGGTTAAATTCTTCTTCTCTTTGAATGCATTCACGAATAGAAAATAAATTTCTCTTCAAATAGGATTCAGAAGAATTGGTGCCGACTCTGACTTAGGATTGCATTCGTTAAGCATTAGATTAATACCGAGTTTTAGGCCAAAGACTGAAACTCGGAATTTGATGTTTCAGTCCTAACCCAAAGGGAAATGATATTAAAACAGATGTTCGTTATTATTACTAAAACTTTGTTTTCAATTTTCAATTTTTTCGTCTCAAATGTGCATTAATTCAGATTAACAAGCAATGAACAGATGAAGACATTCCACACAATTCTGTTCATTTCTCGTTCAATTTGCCTGAATTAATCTTGCTAAATCAGCATAGATGATGTTAGCAGTATGTTCTTCTTAGTTATCAAGCACATATCTCTCCATATTAACCATCTTGATCATCTCTGGCCAAATAGTTTTTAATTACTGGAGCATAAATATATTTAATTAAATTTGATCTTTGTTGCAATCTTGTGATGGATGCAGAGAAGGGTCAAAAGGGTTATTCACAATATTCTGGTCTTTCGAGTTGTTTGTATTGAACTGAAAATACATGGTTAACATTTAGGTCTCGTATTATTGGAATTTATTTTCTTCCATATTATTCACGATAAAAGAGGAGACCATTTGTGACAAAAACAAATAGGAAATGGATTTTTTGTTTTTATAGTTGCGATCAATGCTTTCGTCACTTCTTTGGTCTCGAATATGAAGTGTCGGACGAGATATACGACAAAAAGGAATTGCTATAAGAAAAACAAAATATAAGAGAAAATCGATAATTAAGTCAACAATAGGTTAGGTCTGAGTGCCTGACCGTCTCCGAGAGCGAGGAAAGGCTATAAGTCGAGTGCCTTGGATTGTGCCCACCAGAGCATAGGTCACCCGATCTGATCAACTAATTGATTGGCGAGAAAACCATCGATTGTTGAGTTGAGCGCAGAATTGATGATTGACTGAGCGCTCGGTCGAGTGTCTCCGATCAGACAAATCGAAAGCCCAGGTTCACAATAGTAACCCAATGGTTTAGTGTCTCCCAGGATGAACAAACGACTGGCCATCAATTTGTTGTCACTCATTCCTACCAAGAACTGCACACTTAATCCTTTTGTGAAATATCTTCGCTCATCAATCAAAGTTAGAAAGAGAAAGAATTGAAGAAAGATAATGTGTCTGCTATTCTGGCTGAGTTAGAAAGTAGCCAATGGGTAGTTCCCATGTTAGATATCGAATAAAAGTTCTTTCATGTCATTTGTCAATTGATTACTCCAATACTCTTTACTTTCAACCCTTTGAGACCTAAAACTCGTTTTCTCTTTTCAGGTGATTCTGATTCGGGTGTTTGGCCGCCGGTCTATAGACCTGTCGAAGAGTGATTTGGTCGACGTTGACGTAGTGTTGTCCGCCGCGACCGCCGCCGGCAAAACCAAACGGAGCCAAATGTCGTCCTCTCTGTCGTCAATCAACGGCTTATCCCGAAGTGCTCTTCACGTCCAAAATCACGGAAACATAGTTAAGACGAGTCTGGCCTTTCATCAGCAGCACAGCCAACATAGCCTTCAAGTGGAACACCAGCACCACAGCCAAGTCCAGCACCAGTACTACTCTAGTGATAGTCAGCCCCATCTCTATTCGCCGCCAAATCACCATATTTTTAGTGATCACTATTTGGATCACTCGAACCACTCTTTATCCCAAATCAATAACTTTGAATACAACGGTTGTCCGCCAATGAATTTCACGGGCAACGGATGGGTCTGACATTCGGGGAACCGGTAGTCACCGAAAACTTAGTCTTAAGGTTTGGGTCAAAGGGTTTGCTTTTATTGAATCTTAACTTCTGTACAATCAGTTGGTTTGATGAGAAATGGAAGGGAAGGGTAGAAAAGTCGGGGGAAGGATAGGGGAAGACAGAAGAGGACAGGGGAGGGATAGGTGGGTACCGGTTGGGGTTGTGCTGAGTGTCGCCCAAAAGAGATACTCGTGTTTATCAACTATTTTGCATTTATAACGAAATCTAACGAATATAACCGTTATTTCAGTAATTATCTGGTCATTGGTCACACCCGAAGTGACCCGAAGTGGTCACACAGTGGTCACAACACCCGACATAATAGTATCGCACATAACGTGACATTAATTTCTTTGACAATTCACTCGATTGTTATGTTTTTGTGTCCGTCTCTCAAAAATTGAGTTTATTTTCAATCAATTTGTTATTCGAGTTATGATTAAAATCGATTCAATTGTGCCATAAATGCCATCAATTGTCGAATCAGAAGAATATTCTTTTCGGTCAAAGATATCGAAAACTAATTCAAAGTTATTTAAAACAAATTAATTGTATTTTCATTAAAATTAAAAATTTACTCAAACTTTGGCTAATAATTGATTTAGAGGAAATTGATCATGGTTAACATGGTGAATATGCTTATTTCGATTTAACACGCTAGTTTATCCCCAATTCCATATTTTAGCATGATATTAGCATGATATTCTGATCCTTTCCCACAGAATCAGGACATGTTTCGCCATCTACACCATGGATATCGATGTAAGTGCAGTGATGGACAGACAGATGGAATGGTGGGGCAGTTGTGAGGGCTCTACTCTGTGCGCTCAGTGAGCACTGCTCTGAGAGGCTCTAATGCCCGGTCAGTAGTGCAGAGACGGCACAAATGGCACTTCAATACAAGTATAGGACAACAAAGAGAAGACAAAGTTTTTGTATTTACAAAAACAATTTTTTTATTTCATTTTTTAGTATTTTCGTATTTTTTTGTTTGTTTTTGTTTTATTACAATTGTGTATAAAATAGTTTCATTAAAAACTTGAATAATAAATATATTTTTGTGTATTTTTCATTGTTTTTTGTTTTTTTTGTTTGTTTTATGTGATGTCTGACCCGATCGGTGACTACATATAAAAGACCCGCCACTGAGTGACCGCTGTCTGCAACCACTGCAAGTGTGGGCCACTATCTCCCGAGTACTGGCCATTTGCCAATCGGTCAACCATTGTGGTGAATGCCGTCGCCTGTGCTTCGCTCATTACAAAGATACGGGTGTTTGAGGCCGAACCACCACTGACAAGCTTTTGGGCCACTGTCAGAGGATTGTTCTTAACCTTAACAGAGGATTGTTTTTGTCCATGGCCGTGTTTTAAATTAGTTTTCTTCTTTTTCTGTCGGCATTTCCTCTGTGACCGGGCGTTACTTATTTTTCGCTTTTTTGCCTTCTCTTCTTCGGTCAGATTCAGTGATGGTCTGCCCCTCTTCGATGGTTTGGGATCTGATACAGATGTTTGTGTGCTTATATCAGATTTTTGCTCATCTTTTTGTTGATCATGGTTCGCATCTTCATTAGAAATACCAATATCTCTAACGAGTGTCCCGAGAATATCATTTACTGGTGTTATACTACATACTTCTTCGTGATCAATGTCCAGACAATCGTTGTTAAGGACATCAGACCTGCTTTCGTGGAAGGTCTGCATCGATGGTGGGGTCGGAGAAACGACTGGGCTTTTGGGACAACAGTCGGAACTGAGTTCAGCCATAAGTTGTCTGTGTTTGATCTCGTCTTCGAGTGAGACCACACCTTCCAAGATGTTGTCCAATTCAAGGTCTTCATTGGTCGGAGGAATGTTTTGGTCAGATATTTGATCGACCGATCTCTCGACGGCCCGATGTTTAATGTCGTCTTCTGTGTCGGCCCATTGTTTATCAAGTATGGGACCGAAGTCATGGTTGATATCATCAGAAGTATGTGTTGTCTTCGTCTCGAACTCATCGCTTGCATCCAAAGTAGTGAAGACATCCATCTCTTACTTCGGAATGAATCTGAAATGGATGTGACAGTGGTTTAGATATGTGTCCGCTCTGTTATAGGATTGCGATATCGGACGCAATCCTTAATTGAATACAAGAATCATCAAATGCTCGAAGTGCTCAAACCGGATGTATAGACTACATCCGCTTCGGTAAATGTAGTGAAAAAACGACAAAAATGTGAAAATTCGATAGAAATTATCTTTTATTAAGTCAAAAATAGTTTGTCGAGAATATCTCCCTTTCCATCTAATGAGGTAGAGTTTGCACATCTCTAAAAATTAATGTTATAAATTCTATAGACATTACCGATTGGTTTTCCTCTCAATAGTTTCGCACAAATTCAAAGTCTATTCTTCGGAAACCTCCGAACTAATGCCAATTTCGCCGATTCTGCTCTCTTTTTATACCCGACTCATGTCCTTGAAGTCAAAACGTTTGCCCAACGAAATACACGGCAGTCACGGTTTTCTTTGAAGGAGAGTCGAATCGCCAAATGTCGATGGTCTGATTGGTCAAATCTTTTGGTTAGTAACAGTATGCCTATTATTAGCTCACGACCGGACTCTACAATAACACCAGATGTTCATGTTTGTTACAGGCGTGGGAAATATGTGCCCATAATTTTTATTTAATTAGGTCTGTGCTGTTTGGACCCTAAGTCAGGGATGGCCAATAGGGTGTGGTATACGCTTGGTATTATGAAAGCTGTTTTGGAGGAAAGGGGGGTAAAACTTCACTTTTACTGTGTTTTAGTTAATCAAAATGAATGCAAACATCGATTCAGTCAATAACTTTTTATCATTTATAACTTTTTGGTAAACATCGGTAGCGATAAATGTGATCACTGATCAGATTTGTTTTTATTCAAAAGTTTAGCGCGAATTCACTTTTGCCAAACGATTGAAAGTTGTCTGAAAAGAATTCAAAGAATTCCAGACTTAAAGTTTAGACGAGAAGTGCTCTCTTTTTGTCTGCACTGGAGTCCAATGCAACCGGACTTTGGAAGAGTAGGTGCGGGCGAATACAACAGGAATGGCACGAAAACCAGTGAAGCGTAAAAACAGGTTCCCATGAATGCCATCATAACCTATAACCTCTAGCAATAGATCTGATTTTTTTATTTTAGAATTTTGTTAGAAAACTTAAATCATTTATAGAATTAGTTGAACACAAACTTTTATTCAATAATCTAAGTTTATTTTCTTAATCAAAATTTTAATGCCATAAACAAATAAATTTAAATTTAAATAATATCAGTCATAAGCGCCCGCATTCTTCCAATAACTTAAATCCATTTTTGGAATTTTCGAGCACTCCATCAGTCGATTGCTGTATTGAATGATAAGAATTCAATTGAAATGAGAAATTAAAGTTAGGATAGAATTACCCGCTCATGGGTTGGAGAAGAGCCAGCGGTACGTAATACTTGATGTCATCGGCATTCGTGCAAATAATTCCCGATAGACTGGACTTTCGAATTTCGTGAAGTTGTTCTAATCAATTATTCAAATTTAATCAAGGTTATCGTCATCAAGGTAATACAACCTTCAGTGAATGAGTGTTTTTCACCAATGTTTTCAAACCAGAACCGATCGCCCACTGAATCAATGGTAAAAATAGATGTATCATGGTCAATTATGAAAGAAGACAAGTGAAGAGATCATACGTTTGCTTCTTCGGAACTGTTCGGCGACAATGCAAGCGAAAGTGGGCCCCAAAATGCCCTCTTTTAAGGGCTTCTCATGAACTCCGCCCACAAACAGATCGATGTCCTCAACGGTTCGGTATAGAGATCTGAAGAGATCGGCTGAACCGTCGCGGAAGTAATAATCGACATCTTTGAAGCCCTTTAAAGGCCTTAAACCACAAAGTTCTCGAACTCTATTATAAGGGGGAAGTCCGTGGTCTCTACCCCTCTGTATGTTTATGGCCACGAGATCGCTACCGAAGTGAGCGCCGGGAGATCTGAAGAGGTGTTCGTGAATCTGTTGTATAGAAGATGTTTGAGAAGAGCTGAGCAAAACTTATCTAATCCTGACATCTGGAGAGAAGACCGGATCGAATGCCTGCGAGGATTGAACCACAATTCCATAGAGGAGTTCATCGACAGCTCCGGGTTCATAGAGGGCCGTCGGATTGTTGAATATCGACCTAAGTTTGTAGAATCGTGTGTACTCTCCGTCCGCATTCATTAGACGATAAAAGCTCTGAAGAACAATAAGAAGTAATGACTGGTATAAAGCAATTTCCCGTGATTACCATCACCAGTGTATGCAATCTGTAGGCGGCTGAAGAAAACTCATTGAGAATCCCGGGATTCTCGTTATGGCTGTAGTCATAAGAATATCCCCACGTATTGGGAGATACCTCGAACTCCTTCATCGCTCGCCGACCTAAATGTAAACCATTGTTACAATGTCTTCATCGTCAAGTGTGCCCATTGTGTACCCAAAAGGAGGGGAAGAAACTCATTGTATGTAATCCATTGCATCTGAGCGCCAATTATTCTTCGAGTTTCCTGGAATAGGGTCTCATCGGTCCAGCCTTTGGTTTGTTTGCGTTCAAAGTTTAATCAATTTCATTATTTACCGAATGTTCAATGTCTGACACGAATTTGGTAATTAATATTTACCCGGATTCAAGATTTTCAATTCATCAGCGATTCTATTGTGTTCTCTGCAAATATTACCATCAGATTAATTATTGCTATTCTTTGAATCAATTCTTGTATTACCTCAAAAACATCAGATGAAGTACTGTTAGACCCAACTGTTGATTGACTCGATTATCGCCTATTTGTTAATTCATTCAAAGATATTTGTTTAATAAGAAAATTGAGTCCATTCATACCGGCGAAGACGCACTGCTGTCCCCGAGGGGCCGAACATATGACAGACAGACCCTGTGTATCGATCGGAAGAAACTCCTTTCCATTGATTACGCTTACTTTCAATTTACCTTTTCATTAATGAGGTTTATGTTAAGGTTTTTAAACACAACTGACATACCGTCACGAAAGGAACGGACGGTTTTCATCCTTTCTTCATCACTGCCATAGACATGAGAGGCATCGATGAAGTGAGTGACACCATTGGCCTGTTCTTTGGGACCTAGAGATAGATCGATGAAGACTAAGATGATTTTTGATCGAAGACATACCTAATAGACAGAGATAACTTGGTGGCGCTGCTATGTTCCTCACGAAGTTGAGACAGGTCCGGTTGAATTTACTATAGAAGGGGTCGTTCGCGGGCACCAGAATCGGTTTGCAGGCCGAGTGCTGGACTAATTGGCCATTGGAATTGCGGTCACAACAGGACAGACCTTGACCAGAATCGGCTGTTCATAATTCAAAACTTGAATAACATTGTTTGTCTATCTTTTTCTTATACCTCGAGTATTAATCCCAAGAGTGATGTCGTGATCTAAAAACTGCAAAACTATGCACTTATTGATAGACAAAAGTAAGTGAAAGTCAATACCTGTCCGAACTGCAAGAACAAGACCGAGAGATTCGGGTCATCAGACTCTCCGATGGATTCCATCTAAACAAATAGACATATAGTGAGGGCAGGGATGGGCAGAGACTAGACATACATTGCTGGTGGACAGGAGTCTAGCGTTAGGAAGATCTACGCCTAAGAGAGAGCGCCTGAACTCAGAGATTCCGTCGGAATAGTACGGACGCGAAAGTCGGGTCATTTGAGTCATAGCCCTGTTATTAAACACACAAATATTTGAGTCGAGGCTCGGAATTAGCATTTAATTGCATATCATTGAATGTCTCGCATACCGCCCCCAAAGTGAGTGCTTCTTATTATTGCAACGGCCGTCCATCGATCGATACCTATCGTTGTAATCACATTCTGGACTTTTTGGACACTTATTCCATAGAACGGAATGTTTGAGACAATATTTGTTGAGTTGATCGCGACATTTGTTTGGACCCAACTTAAGTCTATTGCGAGATAAATCATTTATTCAATTGGTTTGAGGTCTCTGAGGACCATAGAGTGGACGGTCACTCACTTTTTGGCCACTTGTCGTGAGGTCTCCAAAAGAAGTCTCCCGTCTTTGGTCATTCGTTGTCTTTGGCTGTCGAAAGGGCCGAAAAAGCCTTGATGGTAACTGTCCATTGTGTTGTTACGCTGATAATGGCCTTAATAAATGAACTAGATTGTAAAATTTTGTTTTTTTTAATGATCTAGATTTTGTTTACCTCCCCTAATGAGCTGTTTCTCTCGTGAGTCTTCTTTATTGATTGTAACGATGGCATCATCGATGGCCTCTTCCAAGAGCATAGGACTCGGAGACATTGAGGAATGGGATTTGTCTCTACTCTTTGGTCTTTTGAACGGAACTACAAAACAAATTCTCAATTCTCTATAAATCTATTAAATTCTTGTTTACTTGACTTGAGATCCGGTTCTCTACTATAGACAGAACAGCAGACCCTATGATCAGAGTTGGGACACATGTTGTTCTGGAGGTGTTCGAGGCTATCGAATTGGTGGAAGCAGTAGTGGTATGGCATACAAAGCCCGTCCGATCCTTCGCTTGTCTTGCATTTGCTTACCTTTTCTTTGTTTTCAAATTTAAAACATTTTATTCCAATTAATTTAAATTCTATTCTCTGACCCATAATTGAAAGGAAATTCCGATTCAATTACTGGTCTATAAAATTGACGCTTTTTATGATTACAATAGAAAGAAATTCATGTCTTTGTTATGTGTGAACAGGCATTCAGTGAAAAGCTGAGTGACTTTTGTCAGGAATGCACAGTCGGGGGTATTCCAGGGCTATTGGCAGGCATTCCAAGAGTACATTCGTGGACATTGTGTGCATTTAATTAATTTAATGAATCTCTTTATGTTTATCAGGGATTTTATTTTTTTAACAATTGAAAGAATTGAAAAGATAAACCTCTGTCAACGTTAGACTAGACTTAAGCAAATTATCTTTGTCCTTGGTTATCAATAATTTGGGTAATTTTCTCACTTTTCATGTAATGATT
>JAQGAJ010000965.1:0-11728 GCA_034689365.1 Liebstadia similis
CTAATAAATGAATGAATATAATCGAAATAAAACATTATATCGTTATAAATATTTCATAAAATTGAATTTATAAGGAGTGGAAACGTTATCTGGCAGTAAATTTATATCAAGGTGATTAATCATTATATGGATATATTTTTGAAATGATCTATCAAAGTTGATTTGAAAGTCACTTATAATGTTTAAAAATCCGAAAAAATATTTAGGCTAAATAACCTTGTTCGATCACAATTCGACATCGAGTTCAACAAATATTTTATGTCAATATAAAAATCGATTTTATGTTTTTTCGATTTCATTTAAAAAATTACAAGATATTTTCTCGGTTTTTTCTCATCAAAATATTCCCCACGTGGATTGCTGTAATTGGCGATATAATTGAATTTTAAATGAATCAAGGAAGTATTTTTAATTTCCAATTTTGAGTTTCAGAAAAAGTGATTTGTCGATCAAACTTTTGAGTTCACTATATTGACAAGGTCACTGCTTCTATATTATTAAACTTTTAATTAAAATTTTTACACACATTTATAGGGGATATAATGTAGTTTTAAAAAGTTTGTTAAAAATTAAAATTATCTTGACCATTTACAAAACAACAAGGTCATAAAGTTACTGCCAGATAACGTTACCACACATTTACCGTTCCTCGAAGAGCGCCAGTGCGAGGCCGAACTTAACCAAACACCAAATAATCGCTTCTTATGACTCTATATAGACAAAGGGCCGGTAGAGGACGGCCCGCTAAGAACGATCCGCGAGTACTCCGGGTCACCGACTCTGACCTCAACATTCTTCGGATGAATGAGGCGTTGGCCGGACTTCCCGAAGGCGTGATCACACTATCAGCCCTCGAAGAGTTGAGGCGGACGAAGTTGGCCAGCTTCGGTAGGTACCGCTGTCCGTGGCCAGACTGCGGATATACCCCACACTTCTTGCGTGACCTCCGGAGACATATGTTTAAACATACGGGCGATAAAAAATACAAATGCGATCTAAACGGATGTGATTTCATAACCGTTTGGAAGACTAGTCTTCTTCAGCACCAAAGGAAAAAACATAATCTATCGGAGGCTTCGGTCAACAGCACAGCCAACATCATTACCACCAGTCCCGAGACCAGTCATAGCTCTTCGAATCAGACAAATACCAATTTGATCACAAATAACAGCCAAACAACTCTTAATGTCTAACCCATTGTTAGACATCTTCTACCCATAGGTAGCGTTGCCAACCGTCCAGGTTTCACCTGGACAATCCAGGTTTTGGGGGTCCTGTCCAGGTTTTACAAAAGGTTTTCATTTTTTGTCCAGGTTGTTCAAAAAGTTTTTCAGCGATTGTCCAGGTTTTTTTAATTTGGAGTTGGCAACACTACCCATAGGGCCTAAACTGATTCGGATTTGGGGCCGAATGTTGGACAACAGATAATCAATACTAAGAACTGATTGTTTAATGTATTTGATGTAAATTATTTCTAATTTGGAATTTGGAACGTTTGTCCTAAATATCTATTCAGAACATTCCTTAACCACAATGGGCTACAAAGGCCAAGAGAACGTAGCACTTCTGCCAAATTTGATATAATGTGGGTTTTCGTAAAAACTTGACCGGTATTGTTGACATATTGGTATTGTTGACCACACTTACCCACCAATTGTACAAATTGTTGCCTAATGTTAGAGTTATTCAAAATAACAATTGTCTTAATTGTTTTAAATCAATTTCGATTTAATTCAATTCAATTTCTGAATCTTTTGCCTGAGTATTGGATGAAATTCGTCCAATTAGTTGAAAAGATATAGTCTAAAAGTATAGTATCCTAGAGTAGAGAACATAGTATCGAGGGATCGATAGAGCGGTCAAATCCAACCTCCCTATAGTCATATTACCTAATTTGTAATTTCCAGTGATCACTAATTACACGATTGAGTACTGCACTCGTATGACACCAGTGCCCCAATTGCGAGATCAGTCTATACCGAAATCAATTCTTCTTCTACTACTTCTACTAGAGTCAAGGTGAGAAGTGCCAAGGTAAATTCAATCGAATTGATTTACCTAATATCGAGCTTAATATATGTCTCATATGATGAGTTGAAACCTAGTTTGAATTATAGGCTAAAATGCTATCAATCATAACCTATATTAACGTATCTAAAAATATCACTGGTATATAAACCCAGTGTGAGATATATTCTACTCATCCGCTAAGTCGAGCCCTCGATGTGTTGCCTATGATTTGGTGATCCAATTAGTGTTGCCAACTCCTAATTCAGAAAACCTGGACAATCACTGAAAAGGCTCTTGAAAAACCTGGACAAACCTGGACAGATATTATTTAAGTTTCAATTTTAATTATATTTTTCAATTGTATATTATCAAGTTTAAATACCTTTTGATTCCGCTCCGAGAAACGCTCACTTTCCCCTCACAAAGAGGAACAAAGTATTTCTATTATAAATGACAATGTTATAAAAGGCCTATTTACCAAAGTCTTAAATAAGTTTTCATCCATTAAAAAGATCGAAATTTTATAAACTTTAGATAATTTGAATGAATCCTTGTTTAAATCATATTTGTATTGAATTTTGAGGATTTTCAATCAATTTTCGTTGATTTTAGTATAAGTTTTGAGATAAAAAATGAAAACCTGGACATTTAGCTTCCAGGTTTGGGGTCGCCCTGGAACCTGGACAGGACCCTCAAAACCTGGATTGTCCAGGTAAAACCTGGACGGTTGGCAACGCTACTTATACCACTCTTTAGAAACCATGGAATATTATCAAATTTTTGCTACCCAAGTAACATTAGCTGAAAAATGAACAAAAAAAATCAAAATATCCCCTTAGACCGAGAAAGTTTAACCATCCCTGAATATGAGGTACTTTGGTTACGGACGTCTATAGTGACCGCCCTTGATGAACCCTGCCACTATGGTAAAATATCGATTATTTAACAATCACCATGAGTTTTTCTATTCCTTCTGATTGGAATTTATCAAAATAGAAAATTTAAATTTAAAAGTGTTTGTAATTCCTTTCATTGAAATTGAATATCTAATGTTTGTTTTAAAAAAAATAGATTTTAGATCTTCTTGAAAGTGTATAAAGAAACGGCTAAATTGAAAAATTATTGATTTTTTTATCCTCTATAATTATAAGAATTTGATTAAAATTTTCGTAAAACCTTTTATATAAAAATCGATTTACAATTATTTTATTTTAAATATTTCAATAAAGTCATGATCTTATTTTTATCTCTGAGAAGATTATAATTTTTTATAATGTTATTGCAATAAAGTAAAACATTTGGATAATTAAAACAGTTATTCATTTATTTATTTATTTGATGTGTAATTGAATTACTCTTTAATTTGTTTTTTCATTTGAGCTCTAATAATAACTTTATAGGTAATTATCTCTTTTTATCACTGTCTTATTTATCTCGTTTTAAACGAGATAATACAAAATGCCAATTGTTTACAATGAAATTGATAGAGTTCTGAATAGACATCCCTAACCACATCCCTAAGAGTCCACCAAAGGATGAGATGAATGATATGAAAGTGGTTTCAGGAATATAACTGATCACCTGATCAGGTATGCCGTTGTGTCGTATTGTCACTTTGGTTGTCTCTGTACCAAGATGATCTTCGTGAACTTGCTGTTGTGTTGCATCGAAGGTGAAATACTTCATCCAACAGGCATTCGAACATTTAGCGAGACAATTGAATTTGTATCTCAAGTAGTGTTCATCTATACAATCTTGGCTATTGTTGAAGCAGAACCTGAGACAAATTGTTTTAATTAGATTAGTGCTTAGATTATTTCTACCCGCTGTACCTCAAAGTCCTATTGTGTAGGAAGTGGTCTCTCCTGAGAAGAGTCTCGGTTTGAAAGACACAATCAATACCACAGCGGGTCATAAGTGAACGTATAATACACTGAGAAATACAATCGGATCTCAATTGAGACCCAAAAGGTTTGGTGTCTTCAGAATCATAGTCAACACAATTGGTGTCATAATTCGGTGGAAGGAGTTCTGTATTTATCGAGGAATAGGTGACGATATGTGTGGCACCGGCTCTTAGGGTCTGGAAATTCTGACCGTTTATCAGATCCGGGATTGTGTTCGGGGAATGCATTGCAATGAGGACTGAGTTAAATATGAAGTCATTCGTGTGTAACGGAAACCATCGTTTGTCGCGTTTAATATACAATATTATGTAATCCAAGTCAAGAGTCCGGTTCCGCCACTCTTTTCTTAGATAACTATGAAATGTAAAGCATTTTCTCATATACTTAGAGCCATATTCCTGGGTCAGAGTCTCGATTGGGTTCGTATCAAAAGCTTTCTCATGCTTAATGTTACCCTCACTATCACGATAAAGACCACCAGTTTCTATCTTGATAGTTAATTCATTTTTATCATTATACAATGGAATGCTCAAATCATCAAAAATATCCATGATAGATCTTGATTGTTTGGGAAATTGTTGAGCACTTCTATCATACATTCCAATAAATTCATCATGTTTGAAACTTTCATTGGCTTGCTTCTCTAAATAGTCTTGGTAATGAAGCCTTGCCTTTTCGTTGATCTTGGACATTTTTTGCCACGATGCGAATGCTGGATAACAGATGGTCACAGCGGGTATTGGTTCGAACTGAAGTCTACCCACTCGTATGTTCACTATAGTCCGACCGGAAAGGTATTGTTTCAGTAGATATACGGTATGGTAAGTCAATCCGACACAACATAAAAGTGTCATGAACAATTTTACGTGAAAAATATAACTTGATTTTTTCGAAGATAGATCTTCGTCTCGAAGACTAGGTTTTGAAAGTCTTGATTTTTGAAAATAGATTGTCTTTGAACTGTAGTTTCGATAGGGCATGGTTAGTATGTTGTTGTGATAGTCAAAGTGGTATTTTACCATTTCCCTCTTATAATAAGATTTAGCGACAACATAAAAGAACTAAAATATAAATGCAAGCAAATCTTAGAATTTATAGATTGAGAAATCAATAAATATAAATGATAAGTTAAATTATCTCGATATCGATTTTAACTAGTCTTATATTAAATTTGTGTTAATTACAGTTTTCGGTTATCAATCAAAATATGTCTTCAATTGTAGTCTGTTTTGAATCCTGTTATTTATCATGAAATATAATTATAGTCGATACTGTTAATAAGAAATAGTTTTTTTCCAAAATGAATAAATAAATTCACGCATCAATATATCAAGATCGAAATTGTTTAAATGTTATTTTCAAATCCTATTAACAATATAAAAATGTTCATTTATCAAGAGTGCAACCAAGTTATTTAAACTTAAACTTTTGTGAAATGTTATGATAACAATAAAAATAAATGTCATCTTGATTATACCTTCAATTTTATCCTTTAAAAGGGATCAGAATTAACAATTTTTTTCAATTTCACCAGAATCAGACTAAATGTTAGTTATGTTTTCATCAAGGTTAGCACTTTTTTTATATGTGCTTGCTCAATTTTCAAACAATGTTCAATCGATCAATTTATGCGGTGATTGGTATCAATACAAAGATATTAAGTGCATAAAAGTCTTGGAAAAAGTGGTGACCGAAGAGGAAGCTCTGAAGCAATGCCTTCAACTGGAGAACAGTTCCAGTCTTCTGACCATTCACTCTAAGGAAGAACAGGAAGCCATCAATAGTCTGATCTCGAAGTACAACACTTTGTCGGACAGGGCTTGGATTGGTCTCAAGTACGAGAACGGGTCGTTCGGGTGGTCTGACGGCACTCAACTAGACTTTGCTGATTGGGCCGACGATGCGGTCAAAGACGGATCCGACCCTTGTGTCCAAATGTCTTCAGTGAAGCCTACTTTAGGCAAATGGACGGACGAGTCGTGCAAAAAGACGGCTCTTATTGTGTGCCAAAAGAAACAGGAATTGAATTTAAATGTATTGCGATTTGCGATCGAAAATATTACCGAAACCTATGAGAAGATAATTAGTGACCAGAAGAAGGACATCGAGGACTTGAAGAATAATATCCTTCCGATCGGATTCATATACACACAACTGCCCAATCAATCAGAACCACAAGACTTGTGGAGCAATACTAAGTGGTCTGAAGTGACTGAAGAATATTCTGGTCTCTTCTTTAGAGCTGAAGGGGACACATCTGCACCCTTTGGCCAAATCCAGCAAGCTAATCAATCAGTAATATCAGACTGGCAAGCTCAATTCAACCAAGCTTATAATACCGGAAATAATAACTATAGTCCTATACAGAAAAGTTTGAACCAAAAGGATTGGTCTTCAATTGGTCATTCTTCTACTTCATCTTCTAATGGTTATACAACCACTGCTCCCACAAATGATTATCTCTATTATATTTATGGTTTGTCATTTTATGAGACCCTGGGTGAAGTCAGACCTAGGAATACGGCGATTCGTTTTTGGAAACGGGTTCAATAAAGTTTTCTAAGATCACTTAGATCATATCTAGAAAACTTATATCATAAGCAAATGCTTGAAATGTTAAAAGAATTTCAATTGATTTCCTTGTTGATTTGATTTTCTATTGACTGCTCAAAATAAAATTATAATCTGTGAAGATTTTTAATTAGAAAATATTTAGTTTGATAATTACAAAATCACTTCTTATCTATTTATGAATCAACTTTCACAACAAACATAATAAATAGTTTTCTTCAATGAAATGCCAGAAATAATAAAATATTAATTCGTAATAAAAACACCCGATTCTCTAACCAATAGATTGACCATTGTGAACAACATTCAGCAGAGCATTAAAACAATAAGAATAATTCCTATCAAGTGTTCTTTTGTCAAAAAGGGAATTTATTATATTCTTTCATGATGACAATTGTTTTTGAAAATTCTATTGAATGCCCATTTATTCCCTCTTAAGAGTATTAAGTTTAAGAGGTTTGAGATGAAACTTGAACATTGCAGAAAGATTTTACCAAACTTGCCGAAAAATCAACAATTGTCAAATTCCATGGTGTTGTGTTCCACAGTAAGTTTAAAATGTAACGTTTCATTCTAAAATTTTTCTTAAGGGGTGTTCCTAATTGGTAATTCATTCTTTAATGAAAATGATGTAAATATTATCATGGTAAAAATTGGTTTAAAAATCTCAATTCAATTCTCAATTACAATTGCCCTTTAATATAAGGCTCTAATGATTTAACAAATTTTTCTGTCTCTATTCGGTCGAACTTTAACCTTTGGCCCAATTGATGTGCTTTGGGAGCGCCTTCTTTGCTGAAACGATAGGGCATCTGATTTGTGCCATTCAAGAATGTTGGCAATTGATCTCGGTTAATAAAATTGCCTAGTTCACCTTCTCGTACCACTTTCACGTTATATCTGAACCATTTCCAAGATTTGAAGAAATAGTACATATTGGAAGGTATTTCATAGGCCAATGCCAGTTTTATTACACCTGGGAAGTGATCGGTGTCCAAAATCTCGATCCCTCGAACTATGTCTATATTCAGGTTCTCTTTGTTGAGCCCTCGGGCGTCACCCAAAATAGTTAGGCCTCTCTTTCTGTTCTTCTCGAATAGATATGCCAAGTATTTACAATAGACATCAGTCCATTGCTTCCACTTCTTCACTCCACTTCCTCTCAATATCAACACTTGAATGCCATTCACATCTTTGCCATACTCAGCAACGATACCACTCTGATAGAGTTCCAGAGGAAAACTACTTTCGTTGATCGCATTCAGTCCTATTTCTTTCCTCCACTTCAAGGCTTTCCTCAACATATCCGTCGCCTCATTCACATTACCGTCCCGTCTATCGAGAAATAACTTCACCCATTCGTCGTCAGTTTTCACAATTTCCAAATCACTTTTATCAAATTCACTCAGGTCCAGCCCAAGAACCTTTTCTCTTAAAAGCGAGATCAAGTCTCGGCTGTCAATCACATGAATAACGATTATAACCAAAACCAGACATTTCTTCACTTTGAGAGACATTTTCGTGAAGTCTTTCCAAATATGTTTTCACTCAATTTATTAAATATTAATTTAATTTAATTTGAACAATGTATAGTTAGAACTCATAGCCATTGGCATTATCAAGGTATATCAAGGCAAATAAATGTTTTATCTGGTTTAATATTATATTTGAATTTTTATTTGTTATACCAACAAATAGTAGTAATGTCAGTATCAATCCATTTATGTTTTTAAGACGAGTTAAATCAAAAATTATTTATTTGAATATTTGTAGAATTTTTCATCTGGCTGAATCAGCATTCAATAGATCGAAAACAATGACCAGGTCTAATTTTAGAATAGATTTGATTCACATAATCATGACAATTGCAACTAAAGAACTTGTAATCACTCTGTTTGAGAGGTGTGTACAGAGTGTCGTTCAATGCACGCAAATTGTAGTTCTTGTACTCGATGTCAATAGAGTCTGATGTACTGTAAGACAAAAAGCAAATTACCTTGATAGAAATTTGAGCATCAATACCAATAAGTGTTAGCAAATGATCCAAATCTTCTTCTAAGACCTCCACCTTGCGTAAAGTCTGCAGTGAAGTAATAGATATTGTTCTTGCACTTCACCTTGAACCTCAAAGACCAGTGCACGCATATTGTGCTCGGCATATACGGAGATTTGATGAACTGCACTGACACTACCAGGTCGTCACCTTTGCAATGGGCGTCCCCTTCGTTGGCCGTCCACATACCTATCAGATCCGAACCCCAGTTATTACTTATCAAGAACGAAACTGGTTCATTTTGTTCCGTGGTCGAATTTAAGATTCTCACTGTGAAAAAGAGATAGAGTTAACTAGATAAATTTTCTAAATTTGAAATTACAATAGCCACAATTGGAGCAGCCATCACAAAACGAGCAAGTAGAGTTCAAGTGTCCAGTCAAACAAATCAAGATTATTAAATATTTGAACACTTTGATCATTTTCTAATTAATTTCACTAGTTTAAATCATTCAGCTCATTCACACTTGTAATGATTTCCTTAATAAGTGTTCACAATGGTTTATTGGCTTTTATTATTATTATTATTATCAGGAAATAAATATTATTATCTAGTTGAATATTACAAATAGCTGTTTTCCGATTATTCGCTTTAATTCGGTCTAAATTACGTTAATTTAAGGTTTTTACACTAAAATTTGGTTAAATTATGGCTAAATTTAATTTAAATTCAGTTCAAATCACGTCTAAATCTCGTTTACGGCGGTTAATTGAAACGAGTCGCAGGAGGGGGCCTCTCACGATCTTATACCAGGGGGTTTCGACAAATTTTCGGCTCCAGTGGGGTTTTTAATTACCCAATTGGCCATCCCTTAGATAAACCAAATGATAGACAGCCCTCTCATAGACCGCCATCTGTGAGACAATTGATGCGCGAAATCCTTGTTTTGTATATAAGCTTTGTTTATGTGATAGTTATGTCACATAACTTATGTCTAGTTTACAGTCAACTAAATAAAAGTTTGTAACTATTGATAACAAGTGATAAAGTGAACAAGGTGATATGTTTACCTCAATAAGTTACTACATTTGTGCCACAATAATATGTGTGGCATCTTATGTCTTTGTTATGGTTTTCAAGGGGAAAAGGTGACAAATTTGAAGATTTTCAAGGTGATTAACTAGATAATTGCGATTTATGACTTTTGTAGAAAATCTATCACAATGGCACAAGAACTATTTCAAACTACCTTGTTTGACTTTTCAAGTGGAAATAAACTCGAATACTTTCCATTGGTTTACAATCATAACTATGACATCAGTTTTTCATACCTCGAAAGACTACACCCCTTCGACACACACAAATGGAGCAAGGTACATAAGTATCTTGTTCATCACTTCAAGGTAAAATGAATATCTTTGGGAATTTAAAATTCACCATCATACTTTAATAGGAACGAAACACGGCCTTCAATACTATTTCCCCGTTGCGAGCGATCAGTAACCAAGAGTTAGCTCTCATCCACTCAAAGGCCTTCATTTCTTCGATACACAACTCGAAGACATTCATATCCCGAGCGACTGAAGTGTTTTTGCTCAGATTCCTCCCAATGGGATATCTTCAGTCTAACCTTATTAACCCAGTCAAATGGCAAACAGCCGGAAGCATCTTGGCTGCTGACCAGGCACTTGAGCACGGCTGGGCGATCAACCTTGGTGGGGGTTTTCATCATGCTTCTCGTAGCAGTGCTGAGGGCTTCTGTTTGATCGCTGATATCACCTTGATCATTAAGTATCTATGGAAGAACCTCGATGAAAACATGAAATTCATGATTGTTGATCTCGATGCTCATCAAGGTAAATTGTGATCTGAAAAACCAACATTAATTGTCGATTCCTATTTCAAGGTAATGGATATGAGTCAGATAAGTTTACATTCCCACCAAGTGATAACCAAAAGGTCTTCATATTCGATATGTACAACAAGGCTATTTACCCTAGAGATAAAATGGCAAAGTATATGATCAATAAGAAGGTGGAAATCAACTCGTGGGATCCAAAGGATGATTACATGAAACTCTTAAAAAGGTACCATGAATATTTTTCTCATTAACTAAAAAATACCATGATTGATAACTTTTAGGTACTTTAACGGCATATTCAAGGAATTCAGACCCGATTTAGTCATCTATAACGCGGGTACGGATGTACTCGAGGGCGACCCTCTGGGAAAACTGCATTTGATAGAAGAAGATGTGATCAAAAGAGATGAATATGTGTTCACTCAATGCAAGAACAATGGTATTCCCATTGTGATGCTGACAAGGTAAATAAAATAAAAGTTAATTGAAATTTTCATAATTTCTATTTCAGTGGTGGTTATCAACGAAATAACGCCCAAATCATAGCCAAGTCTATCATTAATCTAATCGACAAACGAATAATTGAAAGGTTTAAAACTTCTAAAATATAAATATTAGGATAGAAATAGAAGCGAAACACAGTCTTCAATATTTCCCCGTTGCGACCGATCAGTAACAAAGAGTTAGCTCTCATCCACACAAAAGCCTTCATTTCTTCAATACATGATACGGACCCGAATGCTAACTATAGTACGACCGGATAGGTATTGCTTGAGAAGGTATACGGTGTAGTAAACACCGCAACAAAAAAAAGCAACATGGGCAATTTTAAATACAAAACTTGGAATTTCTTGTTTTGGGGAAAAATTTTGCCTTCTCGCATTTGCCTTGAGTGAAATAAATTATGCGAGTTATCACTAAGGTGAATCATGATTTAAAAATGACTTAAATTGATCCTGATCCAGTGTTTTTATGTGACATGTCTTTTATCATGATATCAATTTATTAAAGGATAAATTATGTTTTGGATTTTTGGAGTTATTTTTATTCAGACACTCAATCAATACAAGAATTTGAAAAAAAATTATAGATAATTAGTCGAGAAAAGGAGATGACATTATATTAAATTGATGATAGTTTTACAAGTAGTGGAAATTATTTAAATAATTAGTTCAAACCGCTCATTTTAATGGAATAATTTACAAAGCTTAGTAACTCCATCAAACTTTTCAAGCTTGATTATTCAAGCCCGAGTTACATAATTAATTTATTTTTGATAGACATTATTTATCTAAGATTAAATATATATTACTTAGTTATTTTATTATCCAGAAATTTGACGAAAAATGAGTTTAAACAATTTTTGAGATCATCATATAAATAAT